>JAQGAA010002785.1:0-11987 GCA_034696425.1 Isotoma viridis | reverse complement strand
GTTTGAGAAAGAGGCTGGTTTTATTATCAAACTTAACCGAAAACTCCTCCCTATTTTGCCTTCTTTCTTATTTTTTTACCCGGTTCAGCCCATGCGTCCTTTATAAAAGGGAAATGTATTTCATTTTCATAGTGTAAATGCGATGGAATGAATGTTTATAATATATTGTATGGTAGAAGGATAAGGTTTTGACTTGGTTCTTTGTGCAGTTAGATTTTGTTTGACTTTAGATCAGAGAGGATGGTGTGGTGGTGTATATGATTCAGTAATAATACGTTTTTGATTTTGATGATTTTTCAAATGAATCAAATAGCCAAAAAAAAAAATACCGAACCATCTTGAGTAACTTAAAACTTTTTATTTGTTGCAGTAAATGAAAAATTGACGTGCACCTACGTAAATGCATCCATCACATAAGGATTTTTGCAATTAAAAAATCAAACATTAAGTTTAATAATTAAATTTGAATTATGTTATAATATATAAAAGTATATAATTAGTTTCAATATAATAATGCTTAATAATTGTATTATTAATCGCTTTTCAAGATATTGTTTCATTAGGTTTTGCATTATTGTTTCTATATGGAAGATAAACTTATTTAGTAAAATTCGCCTAAATCAAAACAGGAAATAATTAAGTAGTTACACAACTACATGTGAATCCTGTGTTTTGATTTAATAGTTTAATTATTATGCTAAGTGCAACATATTATTGTGTTTCTTGGTTTAAGAACCCTATGCGTTATTTTTTGTTTCGAAGCAAGTTTTGAAACTTATTTAGCATGGAAAGATAGGGATGTTTAACATTGATGGGATAGTAAGGGATGATGTTATAGCTTGAAGAGGGTTCAAAATTGAGATAGATTTTGTTTTTTTAAACAAAAAAGGTCATTGTGATCATTTTTCTTGAGTATAAAAGCTTTTACTAAAGGCCAAAATGTCCAAATGTTGTTTCAAATCTTGTAATATCTCCTTTATAGAAATAAGCTAAGTTAAAATATTAACATTTCTCTATCTGCTCAAACTTTTATTTAACTTTTAAAGAAATAAAAAAAGAATTTGCAAATTTTTAAATTCAATAGAAGTTTTTTGAAACTATTATTGCTAACTTTGCTCATAGCTGTGACAATTCTTTCCCGTAAGATTTTGATTTAGCAAAGCATAAAAAATGGAAGATCTTTATCTCCAGGAGAATCAGCTGGAATTGCACACTAGGGTCAAGACAGCAGGTCGGGAGTTCAATAGTAATGCTCAGCGAATCTTGCCGGTTGGGCTAGGGCAAATGAAATATGCAAAAGAAATCTCCAAAGGAAAATGGATAAAAATGTCTAATTCTAAATGTACAAAGATCTACCTGTAATTAGCACTGGAAGTCATTTTGAGAAAAACATAAAATGGTATCAAAATCTAATTTAAAGTTTTTAAAAAAACGTTGTTTTATTTTCATGCTTTATTTTATCATTGGTGAAAAAACCAACTAGAACTTATAAATATTCGCAAACTTGCTTCTCTTCTGTATTCATAAATTTTTACATAAAATCCTCTTTCAACTCGTATAATATTTCTTTAACTATTACAAAAAAAGAAATTACTTTTTAATAATCCAGCATTTCATGCTAAAGGGATAATTTTTCATAGGAAATTATTTTTCGTAAAAAAATGACATTTAAGATAAATTTTAAAATCATCAACATTGAAATTGAGAAAACAAAGTCGATAATGTATTTTGGAACAAGCCAACAGAACAAATCTATTGTTAGTCAAAGCCAAAATGTAAAATTCGCCGAATCCAAAACAGGAAATAAGAAAGTAGTTGCATTTCACATGAATCTTTTGTTTTGATTTAATATTTTATGCTACGAGGTATTATTGTATTTCTCTATTTAAGAACCCCATGCGTTATATTATTGTTTAGAAGCAAATATTTAAACATTTTAACATAGAACGATAGGGATATTTGACATTGAAGAGTATAAATGGGTGAAAGATTGAAGGGGGTTCTAAATCGAGATTTATGGTGTTTTTCAAACAAAAAATGTAATTTTGATACTTTCCCTGGTATAAAAGCTTTTGCCAAGGCCAAAAACTCCAACTGTTGTTTCAAATTTTGGGATATTTCTTTTAAATAGAAAAAAGCTAATTTAAAATATTAACATTTTTCTTTCTATTCAAACCTTTATCTAATTTTTAAAGAAAGAAAAAAGGATTTAAACTTTCTAGAAATTAAACATGAATTTTTTGAAGCCATTGTTGTTAACTTTGATCATAGCTGTGACTATGCTTTTCCGTAAGATTTTGATTTAGCAAATATAAATTAAAAGCACCAAAGCTAAAATTAATTGATGAATTTAAAAAGTAATTTTAAAACTTTTTAAATTGTAGAACCCACTGTGGCAAAGTCAGTTGCTGGAGTACATGCTGCAGAAGGAAGTCATCCAGGAGCAGCAGCAGGGTCTAGTGTATCTGCTGCAGGTCAAGTCAAAAGGCATGCAGCAGAACCAGCAGAAGGAAGTCATTTGTCCCCAAAAGCATCAGCTGGAGAAGCAGTAGCTGGAGAAGCCGAAGCGTCAAGCGTATCTGCTGCAGGTCAAGTCAAAAGGCACGCAGGAGAACCGGCAGCAGGAAGTCCATTATCCACAAAAGCAGTAGCTGGAGAAGCAGAAGGGTCAAGCGTAGCTGCTGCAGGTCAAGTCAAACGACATGCAGGAGAGCCAGCAGAAGGAAGTCATTTATCTCCAAACGCAGCAGCTGGAGAAGCAGAAGGGTCAAGTGTTGCTGCAGCAGGTCAAGTCAAAAGGCATGCAGGAAAGCCAGCAGAAGGAAGTTCTTTATCCGCAGGATCATCAGCTGGCCATGGCAAATGAAATTTGCACATGAAACCAGATAAAAATGTAATATTTCTAGATCTACGAAATATTTTACCTGCATTTGCAATTTTTTTGATGGAAAGATAAAATGGAATAAAAATATCATTCGAATTTGTTTTTAAAAAATCATGGTTTATTTTCATAACTTATTTTATCCTTAGTTGTTTAAAACATATTTTCATAATCTATTTTATCATTCGTAAATAACATTAGCTAGAAATGTACACAATTGTATAATATGTATATGCACGTATTTTACATATAATCATATTTCAATTTCATCACTTAAATAGAATTCTAATCTAAATCAAAACAGGAAATAAAAGTGACTATATACTAGTACATTTCACAGGAATCTTGTGTTTTGATTTAGATTAGAATTCTATTTAAATGTTTTGTTAAGCTTTGAATAACGATGAATTTGTTCTTTCGGCTTGTTCCAAAATACATTATAGACTTTTATTTTCTCAATTTCAATTTTGATGATTTTAGAATATATTCTATTTTTTACAAAAAAATAATTTCCCATGAAAAAATATTCCTCTGAGATGAAATGCTGGTAATATGTTATTCAAAAGTAGATTATTTTTACAAAGTTTGAAGAAATTGAAATATGATTATATGTAAAATACATGCATATACATATTATACAATTATGTATATTTCTAGCTAATGTTATTTACGAATGATAAAATAGGTTATGAAAATATGTTTTAAACAACTAACGATAAAATAAATTATGAAAATAGACCATGATTTTTACGCTACGAGGTCTTACTGTGTTTCCTTATTTAAGAACCCTATGCGTTTTATTATTGTTTAGAAGCAAAGTATAAGAAGATAGGAATATTTAACATTGAAAGGGTATAAATGGGCAATGCTTTAAATTGACGGGGATTCAAAATCGAGATTGAAGGTGTTTTTTCAAAAACAAAAAAAAGTCATTATGCACAAGGGTCAATTGTATCTGCTGAAGGTCAAGTGCTCAAAAGACATACTGAGGAGCAAACACTCAGCAAACCTTGCCCAAAGCCCCGTGGTGGCAAGTGAAATGAGCATATGAAATTTGCACAGAAAACTGGATAAAAAATGTTATATTTCTAAATATTATAAAAAATGTTTTATTTGCATTTTGCAGGTTTTTTGAGACAAAGAGAAAATGAAATAAAAGTTGAATTTGAATTTGTTTCAAAATTTTTGTATTATTTTCATAATTTATTTTATCATTAGTAAAAAAAAATCAGCTAGAACTTGTAAATACGTACTTACTTGTTTCTCTTTTACATGGATGGATTTTATAAAAAAAGTCATTTCAGCTGATATATTTCTTCAACTATTACAAAAAGAAGTTACTTTTTGAATAATTCATTTCCAGCATTTCATCTCAGAGGAATAATTTTTCATAGGAAATTATTTTTTGTAAAAAATAGCATAAGATAAATCCTAAAATCATCAACTTTGAAATTGAGAAATGAGACTTGTCTTAGGTTTTTGTACTGAAACTACACCGGGAGAGTCAGAGCCGTAACAAAACACAGGAAATAATGCATTTTTCGTTCCATTCCAATTGAACAATTTGAAAATTGAATGAAAAATGTATTGCATATCTTTTTCTCAAATTGCTTTCATATTTTTGAGAAATAAAAACCACAAAAACAATCAACTTTTGAAGTTTTTACAAACATTTAATACATTTTTTCAAAAACTTTGAAAACATTTTTGAAAAAAACAAACAATTCACATGAAAAAAAAACACTTGTAAAAAAAGGGGTAAAAAAGTGTTTTTTGTGCCTACGGTACTAAAAGTGTTGTAATTTGGATGGATCTATCTGGGCCATTCATTCATTTGAATAAAATATGACTTTTTGTGTAGATGATGCTTCCTTTCTTGGGTGTGTCATTAGATTCCATGTGAATTTGCATTTTTTTCTTCATAACAACAACTACCACGGTTATTTTTTATACACTCTTTTTTACAATTCACACTTTTTGATTCCTCTTGGGTCATCTTTTCTTGTCATTTTTGAATTTTTCATCCACACACACTGACGCAACCACACCCTTGTTTTTTCTTATTTTTTTTATTTTCTTTCGAGTATTTCTTGGAGAGTGGAAATGAAAACTAAGAATAATATTCTGGATGACAATAGCTATCAACAATAACGACTGCCTTGTGCGTTTAGTTGGGATTGCTGGTGGAAAGTGGAAAAAAGGTTTTTTTTGGAGTGTTGGGAGTTTTTTAATGAAGAAATCGTTTGGAGAGTTGGAGTCATATGAGAGAGCAGGGTTGTTAAAAAAAGATTTTCCTTCAGGGATGGATTTTAAGCTTTTTTTGAAACAAAATGTTTTTTAAATATAATTTACAGTTGAAGTAATGAATAAAATTAGCTTTGTTAAAAATGCATGTGTGCAATTAAAAAGGAAATCTATAAAAAATCTTGTGGGTAATTCTAATTGTTTTCCTTTTCATTAAACTTTTGTAAGTATTTAACACATTTTCTAGAATAGGAAAAGATTCTACTGTCATAGTGTTTTTTTCGATTTCGAAATAGAGAGTATATAGGACATTCGGATTTTGCTACCTAATCAGAATTCATTAAAGTTTTAATTGTGAGCAAACAACTTATTGGCACTGCTGCAGAGCAAAACACATGTAAAATCAAATGCACAGGGTTGTTCTCCAAATATATAGTCATGATTATGTTAAATGTTACTGGGCTTACAGGAATGTGATCGTTTGTTTAACATGGGCTCTTATGGGAATTGGCGCATGAGTATAAAAAATGCCCATAAGAGCCTATGTTAAACAAACGATCACATTCCTGTAAGCCCAGTATCATTTAACATAATCATGACAATAAACAGTACAACAAGTTAAATCCGAACTCCTCTGACATAAACATTATTGTGTAAAACTTCAGAAAGCTATGTTTTATTTCGGGTGTGGAAATTGTGGAATTCATAAGTGGGCGAAGTTATTTGTATTTTTTATTATGGTTTTCTTAATATAACTATGTAATTTTAACTCTGGATGATTAATTAATAAATTAAGTAATGAGACATTAAATGTTTAAAGTATAAGATAACCATAATAATTATTCACGCAATATTATTACAATAACATTTAAATACATAAACGCTTTACTCTTATTTTTACTTTGTTAGACTCTATTATTAAAAGGATTCTTTGATTTAAAAAAATGTGGAAATATATTATATGTAAGTTACTGCTATTATATAGTCTTATTGTTAAGTTTAATTAATTATGATCGTTCTATAGAGGGAAGAATTTTTAGGATATTACAATTAACAATGGGAAATTTTAAGTTTATTGCTATTTTTTAAAAAGCTATTTTTCAAGAATGGTTAAATGCTATAACCATTTCTATATATAACTTCTGGAATTAATAATTATGAAACATAAAGCCATGAACAATATCCAATATTTTATTTAAAATAATTACAATTGATTGGAATCGCATTGACTGCAGTTTTAATTTATATAAAAACTCGTGACAAATTACTCTCTGTGATGCAAACCAAGGTTTTTATTTCTTATTATTACAAAAAAGGCAATGGAAAACTATTTTTAGTTAGCCGAACTCCATACTTATCATTAAATTCTATTTAAAATCCCTCTCTCAAATATAGTTGCACTCTGGATAGTATTTAGCATAATCCTTTTCAAACCTATCCTTGAAATTAACCTTCCACGGGGTTTAAATTAAGTTTTAAGGTATTCAAGGACAAAATTCTTTCAGTGTAAACTGATTATACGGATTTTTTTATACTAATGGGTGTGTTTTTTTGTTTTTTAAAACTTATCCTAACTTGAGTGTTCAAGTTCTTGTTTTCTAAGTAAATAAATAAAAATGGATTGGAAAATTTTAATTGTTTTAGTTTCCCTTTCACTAGTGAATAATGTGGTTTCACAGTTAATAGACTTCTTTTTTGAAACACCTGACGACAATTTGGAATACATTAAGTTCTTCCTCTTTAACAATCCTTTGTAAACGAAAATAAAAAAATTGATAATTGTAATTTTCTGAAATTTTCTAAAGTTAATTTAAAATAAGTAATTTTTATTCAATAAACAGGAATCGTAATGAATTCCAAGAAATACAATTTGATGGCCCAAACGAAAGTCTTCAATTTCATCGGAATTCTCCGTGGAAAATTTTGATACCCGGTTTCACTCTGTACAATTGCAGTAACACTTTTCCAGAAAATGTTAAAAATGGTAGGTTTTTAGTAACAAATTTCTGAAATTTTTTTTTTAATTTGAATTTATTTTTAAGTTTTATTAATAATTTATTGTGTCAGCATATTTAAAACGAATTAGGCAAACGAATGAGAAATGGAATATTGTTGTGATAAACTGGGGCAAATTACATTTCTATACTCCACTCAACCCGTTGTTCAGATGGACGTTTTATCAAAAAGGAGTTAAGAATGTTATTCTATCAGGGAATATTGTTGGAAGGTTTCTTCAATCTTTAGTGAAAAAAGAAATCATTAGAAGTTTGAGTGATGTTCATCTCATTGGATTTGCTTTGGGAGCGCATGTTGCAGGAGCTGCTTCAGATTGGCTTGTTGAAAATGAAGAAATTAAACCTCAGAGAATTACAGGTAATTAAGATATATAATTGTTTGAAAGTTATTTAAACTTAGGGTGGAACAAATATGGAATTTTAATTAATTTTTAAAACTGGATATGATCGAAAAATAGTATTCGTGGGCACAGTGGGCAATAATACGCTAATTGTTTAGTTGAAATAAGCTGCTAAGAAGTTTTGAAGGATTTCTTTAGTTAGTAAGCAATGCGGGAAGGAATTATAATTAAATAATTAATAAATACCTTGGTGTAAAGGAATTGGAATAAAAAAGGCTTTTAAGTAAGTTCTTTAAAAGAAACAAGGTCATAGGTCATCCTTCCAAAGTTTGAGAAGTGTGCATAACGCTTTTTTTAAATAAAAAAATATATAGTTTCGTGTTTAAAAGTCATAGGGAAAAGTTTATTAATTTTTAATTTTTTGAAGAGAAATAGGTTTATTTTCAAGAATCTTCGTCCATCCTCGTTGAATATTTATTAATGACATGTTATGACGGTACGGGTCTTTTAAGAAATAACGATTTATTAACTTCCGAGCTTTCGAATTGATTAGTCTCAATTCATCATGAGGACACACTTTAAAAATAATTAATATTTCCAACAAATTTGCAGGACTAGAGCCAGCAGGACCATTATTCCACAATGATGTAAGCAGCAGAGCACTTAAACCTTTCGATGCTGATTTTGTCGATGTTTATCACTGCAATCCAGGAGCAATAGGGATTGACAAGAGAAAACTAGGAAGAGTTGACTTTTTTCCTAATATTCGTAAATATCAAGAAGTTACACAACCTCAGTGTTCCATGCTCTCTTATAATTACACTCTAATCAATGATTGTAGTCATCTTTACTGTCCTAAATTCTTTGCTTTGTCTATTTTTAATGAAATTAAAGCTGAAAAGTGCAATAGTAGAGGGAATTTTACTTTGGAACAGATTTGTGACAAGGATAAGACTACTTTGTTTGGAAATGATGTTTCTTTTGAGTAAGTTTATCCATTTTTGGGCATAAGTTGCTTTTTATATGAGGAATTTTAAAAATTTTTAACTAATGATGTTTTTTGTATTGGCAGTGTGCAAGGAGAATACTTTTTGGATTTGAGAGTAAATTTGGATGACCAGAGTATATTTTATTAAAGGAATGAAATGGGAAATAGTTTGAAATTTAAATAAAATGTCAAGTTTTTAATTATTATTTGTTTTAATAAAATCAAAGTGTTTATGAAACCCTAAGGAGTTTGTTGATAGTTTATTTGGGTTTCAAAAATAATTGTAACTCTTAAGATAGGTAAGCTTTTTGAATCTCTCAATGTATAAATAAAAATGCCATGTAAACTGACAATTATGCAATTGAATCGTGAGTAAATAAAAAGAATTAATTTCTGCATATTTGATAGTTTATATATTGTGTGGAATAATTTAGTAGCATTCTTTCACTACAATAAAACACCAATGTGTGGATTATACCGGATGTGTTTTTGGTAATAATTGGGTAAAAAGTCTCTCAACTTCTATAGTTTTTGGTTGTGTTTTGTATGAAATTTCTTCACAGTGTGAGGGTTTAGAAATAAATTGAATTAAATGTCACAAATTCACATGCAGATTTAGTGGTAAACTTGTGTTATAAACAATTGTGTCTGGCTGCAAAACATAGTACAGTTTATAATTAATGGATTTTTGAATGTAGTTTTAATTAGGTATTATTAAAAAACTGCATGGAACAACTCCAACGCAAACGGACCAAGGTTTTGTTTTATTGGAAAAAAGACAATTGATGACAATTACATTATTACTAGTTCCAAGGTTTAATTTTATATTACTTTTATTGTAAAAGTTTCCCTAAATATTTATAGGTTTTATACACTGAGAAAATATAACGTTCCAGGGATTTTAATCTTAGTTTTAAGATATTGATGGCCTGAACATTTTAAAAATGAATTAAAGTACAGTATCATCGGCAGTATGTTGTATGAATTGGTTTTTAATGTTTGAAAGTTAACTTGTATTATTTGTAAAGTGTGTTATATCAAAGCTATATTATTATTTTAGTTTTAATAAATTTGTCATTAAAGAATGAATTATTGGGTTTTTACAACAATTTTAATCTTTTCTCAAGTGAGTAATGTTACTCTACAACAGTTTGCAGATCTTTTTTTTCCTTCTGCACCAAAGGAATTCCTAACACCCCAGGATTTCATTCCTGCAGCTAAGGAAATCCCAATAGGACAGTCAACTCGGCCTTATGACAATGAAAATGTGAATACGATTGAGTTTCTTCTTTTTCATAATCTTGGGTAAAATAAAACTTAATTAGGTTTTAGTATTAATTAGTAATTTTAAAAGTAATTAGTGTAATTATTTCATTTTATTTTCTAAGGAATCGCAATGAAGCCCAAGTAATCTTGTTGGATGGGAATATAGATGATCTTCAATATCATCCAAATTCCCCATGGAAAATCTTGATACATGGTTTTACTCAACATACTGAATCTATTTTTCCACAAAATGTTAAAAATGGTTGGTTTTTTGTCAATAATTAATGTTAATTGTTATTAATTTTAAATTTGTTTTAATCATTTAATTTCTTATCCCAACAGCATATTTAAAACGAATTAGGAAAACAAATGAAACCTGGAATATCCTTATAGTCGACTGGAGCAAATTGGCATATGCTACCGGATTTAGTGAACTTTCACCTGTTTTAATGACACCATTCTATGCAAAAGCAGTTGCAAATGTAATTCCGACAGGAAAAAGAATAGCTAAGTTTATTCGGTTTTTAATGGATAAAAAAGTTATAGCAGGTTTGAGTGATGTTCATCTCATTGGGTTTTCTTTGGGAGCACATGTCGCAGGGGTTGTTTCGGAAACGCTTAAGATTGTAAACGAAGGGAATGTTCAAAGAATTACAGGTCATTTAAAAAAACAATTTTAATTAATTAATTTTAATTGAGTTTTGTTTTATGTGTAACAAATCTGCACAAATTTGCAACACACAGGGCTAGACCCAGCCGGACCATCATTCAGTGATGATATAAGAAGCAGAGCGTTGAAATACTCCGATGCAGACGTTGTCGATGTGTATCATTGCAATCCGGGAGCATTTGGAATTGACAAGAAATTAGGAAAAGTTGAATTTTACCCTAATATTCGTAAAAAATTTGAACTTGTGCAACCCCAGTGTGTTGCAGCAAAATTGTCTACTGATTTTGATATTGATAGTTGTAGTCATACTTATTGTGGTAAATTCTTTGCTTGGTCTATTTTACATAAGATTAAAGCTGAAAAGTGCAATGGGAGGGGAAATTTCATTGTGGATCAGGTTTGTGACTTGGAGAAAAGTGTTTTGTTTGGGAATGATCTTTCTGTTGAGTAAGTTCATGCGTTTTTTTGTATTTTAGGTTTAAAGTTTTATTTGGAATATGATTTTAGTGGGTAATTATTTATAATATGACGATTTTTGTTGATAGTTTGTTTACAGAAGGAGAGTACTTTTTGGATTTGTTAACAAATTTGGATGACCCGAGTATATTTTACTGATGGAATGTGTGGAATAATTTTGAAAGTATTATATAGTCAAGTTTTTAATAAATTGTTCTTTGTTTTAATCCGAAGTGTCTCAAGCTTTGATATATGCGTTTCATACTTTGCTGGTCTAATTTAATTGGAAATGTGGCTAATATATAGCTTACATATTATAAGTTACACTTTCCTTATATACCTTATATACTGTAGAGTTTTATGGAATACACATTGTGTCAAGCTTATGAGATTAAATTGTGATTGTTTTTATTTACAAATCGGGTTTATTTCATGATTTTTATTTTTGTAAAGTATAACTTTATAAATATCTTTATCATTCAATGAAACTGATGTACTTTAATTTAATTTTGATTAAAAAGTCAGTATTAATGGCACACAATAAAATCATGTCAATTTATTAACATTTAGTTTTTAACTTTTTTTGTCTTTGTAGTCTAATGCGCAATTAATCTGTGGACTTTAGAAATAAAAGAATTTAATTATCCCAATGTGCAAATAGATGATTCTTTGTTTAATATGCACTATATGTCATTGTGTATATCGGTCTGTGAGAAAAGTTAACGTGAATTAAAATTGGCAAATTGTTTAACCATCAAACAGTTTACAGTATTGAAAGTACACAATAGCAAATTATTTGAGCTAAATTTAAGGCCAAAATGCTGGAATTATTTTTACATCAAAAGCTGTGCATAACTCCTGACAAATTATGTATAAAATATGATGACTTTGAATACATCCTAGATCTTTGCTGTGAACAATTCCTAAACTAAAAGGCATATTGAATACATTTTAATAGTAGTTTTAATTATTATAAAAAAATGCAAGGAACAACTTCAATGCATACGAACCAAGGTTTTTTATTCATTGATGAAACAAAATGCATTTAGGAAAATTATTATTACTTACCGTAAAACTTGATTTATAACCCTTCCAGTAATATATTTATAGTTTCATACTTTTCAAA
>JAQGAA010002784.1:0-11991 GCA_034696425.1 Isotoma viridis | reverse complement strand
TTTGAAACCTTGACGGTCATGACCCTAAGTGGGAGTGGTCCGATTGACCCCATCTTAGAACTTGACCTGAGATACATATTTATTAAACTATGTACCAAGTTTGAAGATGATTGATCAAAGCTGTCGAAAGTTATTGACCGGACAGACAGACAGATTGACAGATTGACAGATTACCGTCATGAGCATTCACATAAAGTGTTTTACAACACTTAATAAACCGTTTAACCGCACGTATCGATGGGTGAAACCCTCGTGTCTGTCTGTCTGTTTTCCTAATTTTTGAAATTTCTGAAAATTCTGAAATGTTTTGAAATTTTTTTGAAACTTTTGAAATTTTTGAAATTTCTGAAATGCTACAATTTCTGAAATTTCAAGACCTGTCAAATGATATGCCACATGCATATATAGGTCATGAGGTCATGACCCTGAAGTAGTGGTCCGATTTGCCCCATTAACGAACTTGACCTTCCTTTTTACCCGTTAAACTCATATCTGAAAAAATATTTAAAAAAAGTTGACCCGCTTGAAAGTTAAAGCGTCAACGGACAGACAGACAGACTAGTGCAATGCCATAATGGGTTTCACCCCTAATAAATACAGATCAACTCTATTTTCCCTTTCTCTGACTTTCTGAAAAGAAAATTTAGACATCTATGTATTACAGAAACACCATAAAATAATGAAATTATAATAAATAATGTAATTTCTCAGTAGGAGAGTCAAACTGCGTGAGTCGGTTATCATAAAAGTAAAATGAGAGTACCTGCTTTATTGTCATTTATCGTTATCTTGCCTTGAAAAACAATTTTGAAATGGTATACGTAGAAATGGTAGCGTTTCAAGTGAAGAAATCAAATATAATAAGGATGGATATTTTGTTGTCATTGTATAACACAACATAAGAGTAGGCAACGTAACAGGATATTATGATAAGATACAGAAGGATTTTTTACACTCGTAGCTAGTAAAGTAAGGACTCCATATACTTCGAAAGATATACGATCGCTTTAGTAATGAAGAAGAAATTGCTCGAAATTGCTCCCTGAAGGAATGTTG
The DNA here is from genome assembly GCA_034696425.1 of Isotoma viridis. Classification (NCBI taxonomy): domain Eukaryota; kingdom Metazoa; phylum Arthropoda; class Collembola; order Entomobryomorpha; family Isotomidae; genus Isotoma; species Isotoma viridis. Next base: position 10,935 of record JAQGAA010002784.1, on the reverse strand, counting down.
GGAAAGGAAGGAACGTACCTTAATGTCACAAAGGTCTACTATCCACATTATTACCCTTGTGACAACAAACCTCATAGGAGAAAGAAAACCTTTTCTAGAACTGTTCTGATTCTATAGTTCAGGTGGGTACATAGTAAATACTTGAGAATTGCTGAGCAGTGTTTTTACAAGGAGTAGGTTTCAACCTTGTGTTTTTGTATGGGTTTACATAGAAGAAGATTTCAATTTTCTTTAAGTTACCACTTTGGTCTTACATTTTGTATGAGCTGAGTTCATGTCACTGATTGTGAGTGTGTAGCTTGGGATTTTGACTTGCGACTGTAGCTAGTGACTATTAAATTACGAAGAGTTAGAATGTTTACGATTCATCTGAAGAGAAATTTTATTATGGGTTGGCCTTGGCCATTTCTTTTGATAATAATGTCATATTGTATTAGTTAAGATTGAAAATGATTCAAGACAATTTGGACGTTGTAAGAATTCACTGAACCCTCTGAACCGTAATTTGTGGAATTGATGATCAGTTCCCAAGGGACATACGTATCGGGTGACTCTAAACAGACAAAATGTAATGGAACGTCGTACTTAGTAATAGTATTTCTATGAATGGAACATACATGCTCTATACTCTATAGAAAGTAATTTACTTTAAGACTGTTGTGTTGTTTTCAGAAGCCCGAATGTCTCACAATTCCTTTAGAAAAACAAAAAAATGTATACTAAAATTACAGAATTTCTCGATTTAGAACCCTACGGGAGGTTATTATTGCTTGTGCCTAAATTCTCGGGTGGGGTTGTATCCCGGGGAAGATCTTAATCTTCGGGATCGGGACAGTAGAAAAATAAAAAAAGGTTCACAACTTTGAGACAAATTTTGACTATTTGACTACAAATTCCTTACTTTTTACCAATTTCCTCTTAAATTTTGTTATTAGGGTGTGTTTATGAGTTTGTTTATAAAAAAAGAAAAAAAAGTTATACATCAGTTTATAAAACCCACTACATTTGAAGGTTAATAAAAAATATTAAAAGTTTCCCAGATAGGTCTTTTTAAGGGGGGAGAATATTTATTTGATCAAACTTTATTTTTACCATGACCATGGGAAGTTATTTAGGGGGAGCTAATAGCCGCATGGGGTTCTAAACCAAAGTTTGCAGTGAGTGGATGAACATGAAAACGGAAATGAAATGTATTCGATGAACAATGGCAAAATCTCGACTTAATAATGTCCGAGTCTTCCAGTTTCGTAGACTTGGTTCTAATTGTTTTCTTCCAAAACTTACAAGTCATTCTATGACACACTAATGTTGATGTTGCAAAATGTCTTCAGTTCGTTCAGTCACATTGGTTTTCGGGTATTCTCTTCAGTCATGACATGAACCTTATTCTTACAATATCAATAATGTACTAAATAATTTTTCACCAATAAAAAATAAAAATCTTCTGAAAGTTGGGATTCATTTTAAACTCCCACGACTCCTAACATGTAATTCAATTTCAAATCAGCAATTAAATTAGTTGTAATAAAAGGACTTATTGGAATCAATTAATAATCCCAGATAAAGAAATACTTGGACTTCCTGAAACGTAAAATTGCAGGGGTCTATTATGAACTACGTAGTCTGATAACCAGAATTTTTGAGAGAAAGCTCTTTGTTAAATACAGTCCATACTTATTTTTTTGTCTTTTACTTTTAGAAAATACTTCTTGTGTAATTCTTTATGTTTTCAGAGTCCAACTACGATATTATGTACTTAAGTGAAAGTAAAAAAGAACTACTATTTCGGCCAAGAAACCACCTGTAACGTTTATAATACCTGAATGATGGAAACAAATATATAGGTTGGTTCCGATAAAGTGGCCCATAGATCAAAGCAACAGGCTAATGCTTTCGTTCTAAAGCAACAAGCCAAAAACCGAATACATCTCAAGCCAAACCACAACTTGAATCCCCTCCTACTAAGTAAGTAACTTAAAAGTAAAATGGTAGGTAGGATGAATCAACATGATATTTTAGCTTTCATGTCACTTTGTTTGTATTTTGTGGAAACATCAACCAACTTACATGTCTACAGCTACAAAACTCAACAAACTCAAATTAAACCCCACAGCTTTGCTTTATAGTCTCTACCGTCCATTTTCGGATGTAAAAGCCCTTAAACTCTCATATCCCACCTGCTGCTCTTAATAGAAAGGAGCTTGACATGATGAAAATAAAGGTTATCACTATTATTCCCGAGATAATTAACTCATATTCATGGAAAATAATAATAATGATCTCATAATACCAGATACTACATATAATTTGCCTTTAATCCTTTCTTTATCCAGCAGCGCCTGTCTTTTTAGTAATGATAATGCGTATTAAAAAGTTTAGCTCGTCTCCAAGAATGAAAGCTAGGTATAATTATAGTTGGTTGGATGAACTTTAGAAAAGGACTAAGAACCTTTACCTTTCACAGGTTAATTAGCATCCAAAACTATATAAGTATATAGTATCTTGTTACATAAAAATTGCTTTTAATGAAGACTATAACCATTACTAAGGGCTAATGTCTATTTTTATAAAAAGAGCTGCCACCTGAAGTGAAGTGGACTCGGTGTAGTAAAAGTTAAACTCGTGTAAACACTTTTTAGTCAGTTTAAGGAATTGTTCATGAATCTCAGAAAAACTTTTTGATAAGTTGAAGTGACTGGGGACTAATGAAATGGCTAAAGTTAGAGAAATTCATTCACTTTGACTGCATTTCTCCATGACTTTTGATAAAGAGTACAAGTCAAAAGAAGGCAAAGACTTTTGTATAATCAGAGTTGTCTGTACTACACAGAAAAATATCACACATACATAGCAAGGTCTAATCAGCAAACGAGTGAAGAATGAAATAGAACAAGATAAAAGTATCCCATTTCTGCAAACTTTATTCCCTTGTGTCATTGTCACACTAGACTTGTCACCTCGATTTGTCTACATGTCATCGTAATGAGCAAGTAAGAATGAAAAATTATTTATAAAATTAATTTATTGAAAACATCATCACAGTCAAGGAAAGGAAATAGAGTCATGCCCTGTTTGCTTTTCCATACAGTGTAACAATCCACCACTGAAAATTTCATAACAGGGTGAATTAGATTCTTCATTTTTTCAGGGTTTTTGATTATACTTATTATTGTAAACTTGTAAGTTCAAAGGGGAATGAGCTATATAGTCCCACCCCTAGAGAAAAAAATGTATTCCCTACGAAGCGAAAGTTTATTTTTGTTTGTTGTATAAAAACACGTTTTGTTTTTCTGAATTGAAAGTGAAAGCACCCCATGTGGCTCAACGCTTGTGTTGTCATATAATGCACGTCAAAAATCTTACTGTGTACTAACAATACCTTTACTTAAGATAAAAACAATCTAAAAACTCATACCTGTCGTTAAATCAGAAACCTGTGATTTCCCGTAAGTTTTATTCTACTGTTTTAGCTGTTTCATCCAATACCATTTCAAATGTCAGATAAAATGAATAAATGAGATTTCCTAAGAAGCATCTGTTGCCCTCCTCAAAGAGATGATCCCTGATGGGAAAAGAAGTCAAAAGCATTTTATTTTTATTTATTATTTATCAAATAGAAAATATAATTTTAACCTCTCCTAGACTAGAAAAGATTGAATTTTGTTTTGAATGATCATTCGCCATACAAGGTACATTTGCTTGGTTGGTTTGTATGAGGAAATCACCTTAGCCTACTGTTCTCAGAAAGATAGCACTTTCCCAATAATGTTCTTCTTCAAAGCACAAAATATTGTTTTTGCTTTCTAGAATTTAAAAAGTGTATGTAGGTGCTTTGTGGTTTATATAGGTAAGTAAAACGTAGAATGACAGCAGCTAGCATGGACAACGAATGAAAATGACTGGTGTAGTTTTTTTGTTATGAGGAAAGTCAGAATAGAATTTGATGTGAAATATTGTACACGACAGATATTGACAATATTATACTTTACAAGTAGATTTTTTTATGAGGTAGACGATTTGCACACACGAATACTTAAGAGATGCCCTACGTGACCTCTTGCTCGTAATGGTAGGTACGGCAGGTGGATAGGTTAGCTTAATATTTTTTTGTATTTACATGAAAACTCCCAACTCGAAAACTAATTTTTAATAATAATATAACCAATGAGACTAATGGGTAAATGGGTAGATACTTTTAATTTACTTAAGTTGAGTAAACATCATAATTTCATAATTGACATTTATATGATCGATGCTACGATTTTGAGTGCTTGTGTTTCGAAAGAGGTTTATACATGAATAACCAACATGGTTCTCAATTAGTTTCGATTCTCTAAAAAAGTTTATATTTTCTTAGTCTTATATAAAAAAAGTTTAAAATAAATGCATAACTTACTTTGGCCTTTGTGGGAAGAATGAATGATGATGAAATTCTGAGAGATGGATGAGAAAAAGAGCTGCTGAATACTAGATAGTATTAGTTGAAAAATTCTGTCTCAAATTTTCATGCAGTCTCACAATGTCCCAATCCCCTACTGAATGAAAACTTTCACCGCATACTTTCACCAACTTGTTAAAATTCGTGTAGTTTCTCTCACCAAATTATAACCGAATATTCGTTCTATAAAGAAGAAGTTATAAAATGTTTCAAAATTAATATTATTATCTCAATAGCTTTTTCCAGAAGATAATATAATATTTAATAACAAAACAAAATAATAATTCGTGAGCATTCAATAAATATTAAGCTGCACGCGTGTGAACAGTTGTTTTATTTCTGTGTAACTTATTCGCTAACACGAGCATGATTATACTAAAGCTAGAAAAGAACAAATTGTTTATTAAATTCATCATGCAAGTTCAAAGGAAATTCATTCAAGAGTATCCGGGTTCTCTTATCAATTAAAACCATTATAACAATTATTACAAGGCTTTGTTATCTTTTAGTCCTTAGAAAATAAAATATTAGTACACAATAGAGTTTTGTTTTACTTACTTGTTTTTAGGGTTCACTCAGAAATTTATCTTTTGACCAGAGAGGATAATAAACTTCTGCTTGCGGTAGATTACTTCCTGGGCGAAAGAACAGTTCCATGCAATAAAATAGAATTGCTATAAGAAATGTATGGAGTCAGAAAAATATAAATGCTTGTATCAAGGACTGAATCTCGAATTGAGAATATAGTTCAGAATTTTAGAATACTGAGAAAAGTCAGTATTTTATTTTAGTAGTAGTAGCGGTTAGTAATGCTTAGCCTGAAGAATGATTTGAAGAAATGGTCATTGTCAAGGGAAAGGGAACAGAGAAAGTCTTATCTTTACCCTATTTTGCAGGTTGGACAAAGTAAAGCGTGTTTAAGTAATACAATAAAACAAAGTTTTTATGATAGTGGTTGCTTGCAGAGTGCAAAAAAGAAAAGATTTTATGTAAGGAAGGACCAAGGAGAGTAGCACACGCACAGATGAAGTTTAATAGCTAACTGACATGGACAGAATTCCTAGCACCTCTTCATATAGAAAATCCAGAAAGCAAAGTTTGCAAAAGCTCTTTCTTTCTTTCGTCTCTTTCTCTCTAGTATTGGTCTTTTTAGATTACAGTGAGATCGTCTAAATCCACCCACAAAATTCATCCCCTCTCTCTGCTACACCCTGCTTCTCTACCTCTGCATAATATGACATTATCAACTAACATGGCTTATTATAAAGGTAAAAAGTCTGGTTGGAGGTGCGACTGAATCTCAATATCCTTTTTTTTAGAAATGCATTTTTTTCATAAAGAGAAATTCCTTACTGCTCTCTAAGCTATGCGTGCAAGTTGTTCACTTTGGACATTTGTAGTGTGCGATTTGCATGCATTTATGCAATTTCACGCGACTTTGAAGCTGTAGCTTGCATAATAATAGTAATAATTAAACAGGCTGTTTTTGGCTAGTTATACCTTAGCATTATTGTTATAATTTGTAATCGTAATTTTGTAATCATAGGCATACATATTCAAGCACTTTTTACTACTATTTAATCTAAGGTTGAATGTGAATAGTCTGAATAGAATATTTAAGCTTAAAAAATAAAAAGCGTATTTTGCTTTCCTTAAAAGCAAGTTTCATATTCGGGTGTAATATGTAACTTTAGTCAATGTAGTTTAGATATATGATGCCTTCCATACCTCCAAGGTATGAGGTAAACACTAGAAATGACAAGCATATGATAAAATGATAACTTAAAAACCAATAGGGAAGAAAGATAAGATTTCAATCTCCAATATTTCCACTGCAATCGCAATGTATATACACTTTACTAATGGAGACACATGTATAATCTAGTATTCCCTTTATGAAAGAAGGATAAGAAAATTACCTTTCACTATTCCCTACGTACTGCTAACTTACCATCTGGGGTACTACAAGCCCATGGAACACCGTAAGACGAGAAAAGGTATTTACTGAAGTATCATATAAAATTTACGATGATGAGTTTTTGAGCCCTCGAGTTAGTATACATAAAGGATATTGGGTTCTTAGCATCCGAATATCTCGAGATCTAGACACATATATTGACATTAATGCCTTATAGTTTCACCTTTACTTACCTGTGTGATCATGAACACCAGTAGCATTATAAAGCAATACGCATTTGACTGCATTATGTTTACTTTCTCTAGATTCTTAGTTTTTCATTTGCATGTGAAAGAATATCAAGCCGTTCCCATCCTGTTAGGGTTTTAAAGATTTGATTCAGCTCTGATCAAGTATGCCTACAGGTGCAAAGTAAATGTAAATATTCCAGAGAAAATGCCAAAACCATTCCGTTTAATTGGAAAAATATTTTGCATAATTTCACTATGCATGACTGCCATACATTTATAGTCAAAGAAAGTCTATTCCAATTCTCAATTGGGAATGTATTCATGTGGGACTGTAGTGCTTCGAGGGTGAAAGTTTTCACTTTCACTTTGTGGGGCAACATGGGTCATACTGTAGTAATTCATCCTAACCTATTCCTAGCACCCGCATATGCGTTGCCTATTAAAAGAAAAGGGCAATGGAAATATTAAAACTGCAGACCATTTTTCGTTATAGTTATGATTATGATCCGGAGTTCTGGAGAAGGTTTTTCCGATTTGTCCTTTAAATTGACAACCTTTCACCAATTTGCATTCCAAAACATGGTGTCGAAATTGAAATATATTTTATGTTCTAATATTAAAGCATTAAATGTTTCAATTTTAGTGTTTCAAAAAATCGATTCATTTAAAAGTGTCGTAAAGTTTAGTTTTTTTTAAAAATATATCTATAATTATAAAATCTATTATAAAATATATATAAGTTTTGCTAATTTGGACTAATCGGTGTATAAATATTTTTGATGCAATTAATAATTTACTTAATTAAATTTCATATAAGAAAAATTCCTGGATGAGCATGAAACGGACACAATACAAATTGCAAATGTTTGAATAAAGAATATAAAAATTTGCTTTTGTATGACCAAATAAATCATATATCAACATTGATGTATTTCAAACTTTTTTACATAATTTAATCTGAAATTTTAATTTGTAGAAGAATATGTAGAAAAAAAATTATGCGTACATACTCTTGCAACAAATATGTATATGAAATTCACAGAACGATGATCCGAAGATTACAAGCGAACAGAAATAATGCAATTAGTAATGATAACGAACTATCATAGTTCATACTCCTTTCATGTCGGAACTAAATCGTTGCCTAACGAACAAAAAATGAATTTTAAAGGCTTCACAAGGAAAGTTAGCAAAGTTCCATAGACTATTAGCCTATGAAAGAGTTCTAAGGTATTTTTATTTCTCATTCGTCACCTTTCAACATTACTACAGTACTATAACAGTAACAGTAAATGCACGTCTTTGGCAATGTAGATGTATGGAAATTGACTTAATTTAGCAACTACATAAGACTTTCTTAAATATTGTGAACTAGATATTTTTGTTATCAGACAGAGAATGTTGTCGACCTTTCCGTATCTGCTAACCAGTCGGTCTTTTGCTGATGTTGTGCAGCGGCATCCTGAGCTCTTTCTAGCATCATCTCCTTTGTCAAAACCCCGTCTTCTGATGCAAATGCGGTAGCCTGTAAGTTAAAAAAAAATGACCATCACTATCCCAATAAACTTATTAGTAAATAAACGCCTCAAATAAAAAAAATACTATGCATACCTGCCATGCAGCTGCTAATTTAGCAATTTCTCGCCCACTCATTCCTTTACAAGTAGCTGCAACTTCGCTACATGCTTGAGAATAGTCAAAGTCTCCTAATTTCAGTCTAGATCCCCTTTTATCTGCGACTTGTAAAATGAAACGATCAAAGTAAAGCCGGACAAGACGCTCTCTTTCTTCTTTCCCAGGTAATATGAAATGTACCATTTCATCGATACGGTCATTAACAGCAAAATCTAGCTGTTCAGGGGCATTTGAGGCGACAACTACCATAATTTTTTTTGACTAAAATTGAATACAAAAAATAAATACGTGAAGAATATAATAATGAATCATCAAAATTTAAATTGGAAAAGGGCGAAACGACAATTTTAAAAAATAACTAACCTGTTCTCCAGTTCTATAAAGGAAAGCATTAAGAGCAGACCGTAGTTCTTCACTCATTTTCTCAGCAGTTCGTTTCCTTAAAAATGCATCAGCTTCATCCATGAACAGTACCAATCCTTTTCGAGATGCATGAGCCCAGTCGAATACTTTATGGATTGCTGTGACACCATCCTTACCCAAGGGACCTACGTCACCCCCGCTTAACAAAGCGTAGTCCATTCCTGAGTGCGCCGCTAATCGCTTTAATTAGATTAAAATTACGAGATATAGATAGGAACGTATATTCACTTGTGAAAGTATAATTGAAAATTTAATAGCCGTTGGCATGTTAAAATTGTTTCTCCTCTACTTACTTTGGCAAAGAGAGTCTTTCCCGTTCCTGGTAACAAAAATTAATAAGTTAAAAAAACCCAATAAGTCTTAAAAAGTACAGCGGTCTCAATAAAATAACTCAAACGCAATTTTTACCTGGAGGACCATAGAACATAACATTTCGATGAGAACCCTTATTTGCTCTAGTGTTTTTTGTAGCAATTGCAATATCACGAAGTCTTTCTTCAAGTTTAGGATGAAGAACTACACCAGATAAGGCTTCTTCAGGCTTCTGAAATATTCTTTTGGTTATTTGAATAGGGTGCTGTAGAAATTCCAGTGGAGAGAATCTGGAAGTTTCCCTGACTAAAGAAGGTTTTCCAAGTATAGCTTCTAATCTTCGGGCTGCGAGATAGGTAGTATTTTTGGCTGTGTAGACTCCTAATGCAAGAAGCGTCATTGCTCCTGCTGCTTTTACCATCTGATCCCAGTCTGTTACAAAAGAATGCAATCCTGTACCAACCACTGACCCGATTGTTCTAGAATGCAAAAAGTACCAATCAAAATTTGATAGCACAAAATTTGACAACCATTTAAACAGTTTCAATTTGCGGAAAGGGAAAGCAAAACACTAACTTAATAGACTCTAAAGTTGTCACTCGAGATTCTTGTGCTTTCAGACGAATTTGTTCGAGATAAATGTCTCGGTTTTCTCTTTCAACCTAAAATGCACAAATAAAAGATCAGAAATTATTTTTGTTTATAATGACGGATCCAGAAGTGGAAGAAAGCTAACAACTGCTTTGAACAAACCTTCGCTTTGATTTCAGCTTCTTCTTTGATTCTACTTTTTCTCTCCTGTTCTCTCATTTGTAGCTCTTTCTGCACACTCTGCTGTCTTATCTGTTCCTGACGGGAAACGGATTCTTCTTGCCTCCTTAATGTTTCTTCCTGTGCTCGTTTTTGTTGCTCTAATTGATCCCCGTATCTATTGTCATAAATAATAAAATATAAGTATATTTAGTATATCTATATGAATAATATGAAATCAATACTTAAAATAGTAAAGTTTAGCTACAAAATCAAGCACCTTCTTCTAGCAAGTTCATCTTCGTAATTTGCCTTTTGCTGATTAAGCTTTGATTCTTCTTGTAACAGTTTTCTCCTTTCTTCAGCTGCAACACGGACGGCGTCCATTTTCGATTGTTCTGTCGCTGCATTGAACTCTGCAATCTTAGCTTCAAAATCCTTTTGCTTCGTTGCTTCTTGCTGCATTGCTAATTGAAGGGCCTACATCGTGAAAGATATCATTCATATTTCATATAAGAACATACAACATAGAAGTACAAACTAGAAATAATTTTTCAATTTCACGATGTATGCTGCATGTTTGAATCTTGAATCTCGAATTTTGAGCTTAGGCGTCATGTCAGTCCACATTCCAAGTGTCAAACATTGCAATTGTGAATTGTGAATTGACATTTTGAGTGTGGAGTGTCAAAGTGTCAATCAACGGTAAAACTCCATACCCAAGGAAGACATAGTTGATGGTCAAGCATAAGAATAAAACCGAAGACCATGCACCATCAACCATGGGACCGGTAGCCTGTAGAACGGTTTATTCATAAAACACATAAAGATGAGTTCTAGTTCTAGTACCTCTTTGGCATGTGAAGATTTTTCCAAGTCCTTAGCAGCCGCAGCAGCCCTTTCAAGTGCAGCGGAGTCAAATCTATAGGAAGACTCAATTCCACCGGTTTTCTTACCGGCATCCTTAGGTGGTTCCTTAGCACCTCCATCACTTCCACCGGCACCACCAACCCCCACTTGACTCAAATCAACTCCTAAGATATCTGAGGCAGTGGGAGGAGGAGGATTACTTCTGATCCCGAATAACCACGACATTCTCTTTTACAAAAAATATTAAAATCCTAATTGTATGATGAATTCAAAACTCAAAATGTACAAAAAAGTAAAAACCACCTATCCAAGTTTTGCATGCTATGGAAAGGTTTATGAAGATTTCAATGGTGGGTATA
>JAQGAA010002783.1:0-11991 GCA_034696425.1 Isotoma viridis | reverse complement strand
ATGTCAAGTAGTTTAAGATTTTTAAACGGATTTTTGACGCATGAAGATATTAGGTAGTAAATAGATAGAGTGCCAACAAAGCCAGCGCTGCTTTGACATCTGACCAAACATAAATCTATAAGTGGGCATGTAATGGCATAATGGTGCCGCAGATTATGTAAATTTATTTTGTAATATGTTACTATTTTTGGCTAAAGATTGTTTCGAATCGGTGAGTCAAATTTTTTGAAAAAGCAAAATTTTTTTAAAGAACATTTTTGGTTTATGAAAAAGCTTCTGTGTAACTTGTATGATGGTACAAATTTATTTCTGTATAAAAGCCCAAAAACAGTATATTCCCTATAATTAGACCACACGACCAGTACGGCCAAACCAATACATTCCCCAAAAACCAAATTTCCTTTGAGCCAATCCCCTAAAAACCAAAACTTCGTATTATTTCCTAACTTTTCATCATAAAAAATTATCTCATTCGTTTTTCTCGAAGTTTTCTTACTGATTAATGGCTAAGAATAATAAAAACCCTATAATATAATCCACATGTAATAGCATTTAGTTGTGAGGTACTTTAAGATGATACTGAGTAGTAGGTAGTAGTAACTCGCTTTGTATACAGAATAGATTTTTCACCGACACATAACCTTATAAGGGCTGTCATGACGTAAAATTCGGAACACTTGCCAAAATTACACGGAGATGGGATTTTTAGGCTAAAAATACATTAGTACTAGGTGCCATCACACATACACACACACACACTGGATAAACGAACCCATACCGATTCAAAATTCAACACTCTCTGTTCGAGAGTTCTCATATTCAAAGTACAATAATCATCATGATCTCAATTTTACATGTTTGCAACACCACCACCACCAGCATCAGCAAAAGTAACTATATACTCTAACATCTTTAAAACTATTACTAAACTGCCTGTTGCAACTTTTAAGAGTTAGACCTGCCATACGATTTGTTTTATCCTACTTAAAGATTTTCTAGACTGAGAGTCTAATTCCAAAATCCCAAACGGATTCTCTATCTCTCCTTGTTGCATGAGAAACTTGCAAAGTCTGTATGAAATCTTGTATTTGAAGCTAAATTAAATGAAAGAAACCCCTCTCTAAATATCCAATCCACTACTACACATTCCATCCGGCTTTAAATAAAAAGCAGTATTTTTCCTAAAGCATTCCTATGAATCTGCATATATACACCCGAACCAGCAGCTTGGCTTTCTCCGGCCTGGTTTGGTTTAAATGCACAAGCCCATACTCTCCGTAAACTAATAAAATGTATCGGATCTGATCCGTTTCCTTATTTAACTTTTTACAATAATAATATTATATCTATTGGATTCTGCAGGCGTAGTAGGAAGGAATATTCATGACACAAGTGTGTAGAATCTGGTTATAAACGAAACCTTAAAATAAAAATGATGAAATCATGAACGCCAAAATCTACCATGGAATAAAAATCAAACCCTTATGGCATTATAACCTTTTTAAATGAAAATAAACGAAGTCTCATGGCAATTCCCTTGCTTTTACCTTAGTTGGTAGTCTTTTTTGATGTGACGTGACATGACGGGCAATAAGAATAGAGTAATAAGATGACCATTTAGTATTTAAGAAAGGTGATCACGTTCTATGGTATAATCACATAAGAAAAAATAAGGTCAAGTATTTATATTATTACTAAATTAATATTAATAATGTATTGAGTCTTTAGCAGCAGTGACTCACAATGTAAAAATTCTGTTGTCTTGTCAAGGTAAAAAAAGCGACAGAGGAATGAGAAGAGTACAAAATGTGCCCATTTATGGAAGTAATTCCTTAATTGTTAAAGTTGAATTAAAAATAATATTAATAACGTAGTTAACAACACTATCATTGATACTTGTTTACTTTTATAGTAAGTTATTTAAAAGAAATCACTAATAAGAATTTCTCTCTGTGTCAGTATACGTTGTTGCGTCTGGTCTATTGTTGTTGATAGAACAAAAATAATTGACATTCCCCTACGTGCTAGCAGATTCTTGCTAAAACTATTTTATAAATTTGTCACCCATGACTCAAAACAAATTTATAATGTTATTTTATAACCCTGACGAAAAATATATGGCTAATTTTTTTCAAAAATGTTTACGAAATAGTCTTATTATATTGAAGTTTGCTATTACGGAATTATTACTATTAAGAAATAATCCCCTCTATTAAAATTCTTTTTAGGATATACACTATCACTTTCAGACCAAACAATCCGTATAGACACAATAGGATTCTTTTCAAGTTGCGCGTCAGTCAATAATTGTAAAATATTATGAGTCTTTATATTGCTTTGTCTCTAAAATGTTTTAGATTTTATAGTGATACTGTAATCAATAACAAATATTTGAATTTCAGAACAGCATTCGATGTAATAATGGTTATTGTGCAATTCAAAATGATGAATTTGTATCAGAAGGTCATTACATAGCCTTAATTGTATATATGTGCACATAAGGGTATAAAAATTATAAAATGCATTTAGTTTGATTATATCCAATATGGCCATGTCTGTGCATAAATGAAATCGATTGCACATTCATATCTACTTTTAAGTCTTTGATTTTAAGATGCAAATAACTGATACCAAACTGATTATGCTGTGCTTAAAGTGTATAATCTTAGGCATCTTAGGTATAGTTTGTTTGTATAAACTCTTTATAATGAGATGATGTGACATTCCATTTTCTTAATTATTAAAAATATTCAAAGTCATGTGTGCCTATTTGATTAAGGTTGACTTTGATGGATATGATATTGAATCAGCCTATATGACAGAATGGCAGTGAGGTCATTTCTATGACGCTTTATGAAATTGTGAGTGACCTTTGGCACTAATATGCAAATGAAATATTTGAATGTTTTTCTTGAAGGCATTTTTTATATGAATTTTTTCCAAAGGATCTGATTTTGCATTTACCTGTAACAAGCTATAAGAAAATAGAAGCAACATATTCTTAAACTTTGACACTTACATTCTGAAGAGATTTCTCCTTCTCCTCAAGCTTAGTGTTGGCAGCCATAAGGGATTCCTGGCAGGTGTCAAATTCATTTTCAATTTGCTGGATCTTCTTTTGGAGATTTCGGACCTCTTCCTCAGCGCGGTCAGCTCGGGCGTTGGCATCCCTGGCTGTTTGTTCCATGGTATCTGCCCTGTCCATGGCATTGTCCTTCTCAAGCTTCATAGCTTGCATCTTCTTCTTGATCGCGTCCATTTCTGCTGATTTTTGTTTTGTGAACTCAACTCACACGAAAACTAGAAAAATTGCAAAAAAACATTCCAAACATTAATTCAAAATACTATGGACGATAACCCCAAATCATTTTAGGTCATTTTTTAATAATCCAATCATCCTTATTAATATTGATCTTCCGCATCAATAAAATCAAAGTGACGCCCACGCATGTACTTTGAAGTACACACTAATCAAACCTAGCCCCCACTTCCAACTTCCTTGACACAGATCCAAAATTTAGGTTTTTCTCTAAAGAAAACAACTTTTTAAATAATTTTGCATGCACACGTCCGTAATTTCATGTAGAAATTACAGTAGCAGCAGCAGTAATTACACAGGAAAAACGAATTCCATGCAAATTGCATTTTAACATGTATTTAGAGAACAGTGATGATAAAACACTATATAGACGAAAAAAACTCAGGGATCCGGGTCTCGGAAGAGGAAGAAGAAGATGTTCCATTTATATCTCTGAGCCAGACACCCAGCCCACGTGCTGCCAATTGAACTTTTTTCTTTAATTCAGATGAAAATTTTGATAATTAACTTTGCTTCTTAATTTCAATTTTGTGAAGGGTGGATGAAATAAATTTATGATATTAAAATAAAAATTGAATAAAGTGTAAGTGGTCAACCTGAAGAAATGTGTATTAGGGTAGTAGGGTAGAGGAAGGTTTGACAAGGCACCGAACCGAAGACCACAAGCCGAAGAGTGCTCCTTGTTGCTACTGATGAGACGAGAGAACTCTTGAAGATGGTTAAACTTAGAATGGTAAGCAAAGCAATGTGAAGAAAGTAGATCTGACTAACGAAAATAACAAGGGAACTGAGCCAGAAAAGGAAGCCAGGGGGTTTGCATCATCATCATCATCATGAGGCATTCATAAATACGTATCCTTGCATTTATATCCATACTGACAATCAGACCATCTCAGAAATCTCTATGTAATAATATAATTATAATAATATTAAAACACATTTAACATTAGACTACATTCACTTTCCTATTTTACTTTTTTAGCACACTGCTAATACCACTAGTGATGATTTTAAAGTTAAAGTTAGTTAGTATTTAGCAGTATTGCTAGAATTGCTTGCTAGTAATGGTTTTCATTCTACTATTGGTGAATAAATAGTTTTTTTAGTACGGTAGTTGTAGTTGTCTGTAGGAGTTAAATTGCTTGGGTACTACAGGGCATGGTAGTGGTACTTTATTTAAAATTTAAGAGTATGTTTTAAGTTCAGTTGCATATTGCATAATCTCATATTAGGTGATAGTTGTAGGTAGGATATGTACGAAAGGAAACTGAATTGGATGTTGGTTGATTTGCTTCTTGGGGAAATGGCATTTTTCTAAAGCTTTTATTTTTTAAGAGAAAGAGATGCCTTTAGGTTTTATCAGTGAGAGTGTATTTGGATTGGAGGTTTGGAAATCTGAATGATCTTTAGATTTGAGGTTGATTCTGTTAGAAAACAGTATAAGTAGTTGTTAAATGTTACATTTGCTTGTGTGTGTGTGTGTTAGTGGATAAACATTCTTGGATTTTGGGGGGTTGCTTATAAATTATGTGAAGGGGGTTTTTCTAAGTGCTGTAGGATTTTTGGTGTAATCGAATGTTATTTTTTTGTTTTGCATTGGGTTTCTTGGGCATATTATAGGTTATAATAAAACAATATTGCTAAACTTTATTTATGAACGCTTATAGTTCGAATTTGCTATGAAAATGCCGAGATCTCAGTATAAAAGCGAATGTCTAGAGTAAACTGTATGTGAATATTAGGATTTTGGATTCACTTTTACTTTACGATGTGACCCGAGATATGTTCAAAATGATTTCCGTACTTTGTGCATTTAAAAGACCTAAATAAATTGCATACTATTTTGGATGTTCGAAACTCCAAAATGGAGTTTCGAATGTTTAGACTACGCAAGCAAGGTAGGTAGATTCTAGTTGTGTATGTTCTATGTGTTCTGGTTATCTGGTTACCCTATTTTCGCATTTTTATGATCTTTAAGCATTTCTCGGTCGGTCACCACTACACTATTACTGGCTTGGTTGGATGGTTAGTAAGTAAACGGAAGTTTTTGCAAATTGGTTAAAATGGATTGGGACAGGAGTCTCTGGACTTGAATGAGAACATCTTTAAAAGTAGCTTTATTAGTATATTATAATAATATTATGCAAAATATGAATATTATACGAGTTTTGAATAATAAAGATTCTGGTTTAAATACAAACTCATGGTACCAAATCGCGTTAACTTGGTTCTGCCCGATTTTTTTAATACGTTTTACATCAAAAACTGTTAAGATTTCTAAATGATCTTATGAGCTTTGTGTATAAAGTCCTATAATATTTCACCATTGAATTGTGTGGTTTTCTAAATGATTTCGTAATTAAAATTAACCTTGTTATCGAAACTCATTACTGCCGATTACTATTAAGGATTAATTATTTTTGTGCTGACGTATTTGGCATGTGGTTGTCAAAAGTCATGGGAAAGTCTATCCTAGTAACTACAGAAAGGAAACGTGTAAATATTTTCACCTAGGAACAAATTTTCTAAAATATTTTATATTTTAATACCATATGACAGCACAGTAGTAGGATAAATGATTTTTGAATTATCTGTATAATAAAATGGGTGTGTATGGTGTATAGGATATATTATAATATGATATATGATGTGGGACGTGGGAGGCAGGAAGTGAATTCGCGTCTTCACTTTCAGCAAGATATTATTTGCATAAAAATGAAAAAAAAAATCTATTTTCCAAGCCATACATGTATCGTATCTTGTATCATCTTTCTCTTTTATAACCCAAGGAAATCTCATAAAAAATAAAATATTTTCAAGCAAATTAAAGAGCATGCGACGAGTCGGAAAAAAATATACTTATTGCTCTAGAAATGACTCACGTGGAAAGCATTTTCATTAAACACTTTGGCTTTTTTTTGGCTTTGCGATCTTTTCAGTTCGGATGTTTGTCGCCTTTGATTACCCAACTAGAGTTTTCTAGGTTGTTTTTTCTTAACTTGCTGTATTTTCCCTCATTAACGGTTTGGTTTTTAACTGCTTTGAAAAGGCATTAAGGGTTAGTCTATGCATATGAAATTGATTTAAAATAGTATCCTGTTATAAACTCATTCCTCCATATCCTGCCAATGTTAAATTGACTATCTTCATAATATATTAAAATGATTCGAAACCTAATTTAGTGTTTTTTATGAAAGCTTTGAAAATATCTACTACTAAATATTTTACTTAAAAATTGTTGAATTTTAATTAGAATTTTAAAAAGTGGAAAAATATCATGTATTTCAAATGTCAAAAAAGCAAAGTTACTTCTCGCTTTCTCTCAGACATTCTAAAGATCGTGTCATACTGTAACTAAAAGAATATAAGAAGTCCGATAAATTAATTAACATTTAATCACCTACTCATCTGGATTATGATCTTCACTAATGCTTGTATGCAACTGAGTTTTACTTTAAATTTGTATTTAACACTGACCTTTCATTTTACTGTTTATCCACAATATTAAGTTCAACTTTTTGTTAACATAGAATAATAGGAATTTAGAGATATTTTGCTGAGTAAAAATTAAACTTCTCCAAAGGAAAAAGGAATTCAACCTGACCCTTAACGAATTATTTTTGGCATACACAAATAAAAAAATCAATTTTCATAATTACAAACTAATCTGCATAACATTTTGCAAGCCATTTTTTGAAAACGGGTATTTCATTTCAGATTTTACAATAAACGTACCAATTCTGAAATTTTAATTGTATCAAACCTAAATTCAAGCAAAAAATTACTTTTATTTTACCATTTAAATGAGAATCTCGTATTCAAATTATAAGCCATATCCGGACAAAAAGCTCAAATCTACTGAGAAAGTGATTCAGAAAACGCTGAAATTGATTAAAGTTTAATTAACACGTTTATGAACATTAATTCTCAAGATACAAAAAGTTTTGACTATTTTTAATAAGTTAGTTTCATTTTTTAAGCTAAAAAACATCGTAAAAACATTTTCTACAAAATAAATTCAATAGCGTCATCCATCATCATCACATTCGTATTTTTAGTAAACAATTTTACTTTTTTTTTATTGCATTCACATCATTTAAAATGAGTCAACTTTACACAATAATACACACAATCATTAGTTTTACATGGTAATTCAAATGATTTCAATGTCTGTTGGGTTGGGTCCTAATAATACGTATTTTCAGCAGCTGTATTGTTTATATCATTAAAATTGAGCCACAAGACTCATATAAAGATTTATCCACAACATTGAAGTAATAAAACCAAAAAGGATGTTCTAATTTTATTTTTCAGGTAATTTGTAATATTCAACAATTTTATATATATTTTGATTTTACTGATTTGAAACTAAACCATTGTATTTGACACACGTGTAATAAGGAACTTCGATTACAAGTAATGCTTCATCAATTTTTAAGAATCGCTAGATTCTTTATGTGAACGTTGATGGTGCCTAGTATTTAATTAATCTATTATGTAGGTAATGAGGTAAGTAGTTGATTTAAGTCGGAAATAACTTTTGACTGGGTTGCACCAATTTACTTCAAATTTGGTATACATATTCTCAAGGCTCCATTTCAGACATGCTTGGAATTCGGGGTCAATCGGACCATCCTCAGGTCATGACCTCCAACTCATACCTGAAATATGTCTCAACTTGGGCTAATGAGGCATCTTGAGGAATGAATGGTGACAAATTCAAATTTTGTAAAAAAAAATTAAAAAATTTTAACGTGTTCAATAAATTATTTTAAATTAAAAAGCCAAAATTTAAAAAAAAAGGCTGAAAAACTCAACAAAAATTCTATCCAACGATATTTTACTAAATTCATATTATCATGGTAAATAGCTATTAAGTATCAGTAGATGCTTTATGCAAACGGTTAATTTGGTACTTAATTCATCAATCTATGTATATATTATCGTATCTTTTAAACAGACCGTTTGAACACGAACTTTGCAGTGCTTAAAATGTCACTTTTGAGCGTAAGATAAGCAACACTTGACTCCTGGTATCCTTTGTCTGTGCTTCAATTAATTAAAGCATAATTTAAAAAACTGACAATTAGAAAATGCACTCCACAAAAACATAGATACGATGATTCATAAAGATGTAGATTGCTAGACATAATCATTCGCATAAAGTATCTAACGATACTTTATGATATTAGGATGTAACTTTCTTCGTTAAGTTTCATTCCTATGTACCATGTCGCACTTGACTTTTAACAACTTCGGAATCAGTTGACAGAAAAATATTTGTTCAATAATAAACAAATTAAACTAAAAAAAATAAAATCTCAACATCCTTGTTGGTTTTATAACTGTAATTTTGAATTTTTATATGATTATGTTTTGAACAGTGATGATGACAATTTTAATTTCATCCAAAATATAAACAATTATGATCATCACTTTTATCACCCAAAAGACACTGAAACAATTCTAATCCCAATGTAGCAATGATGGGCTTGTATAAAAAAACTTTTTTGCTCATACAAAAAGATGTTAAAATAATAAAATAGATAGATGCTTTAGACATCTAAATATTTTATGATAATAATGCCATCAAATTAATTAAAAAAAATAATTTTATTACGATGTTTTGTTTCATTTTTTTCAAGATCCGTGTCTGTAAAAAATAAAATGCTTTTTTATGTATATTTTGGAGAATTTAAATTATTCCAGTACAATTTCAACAGACTAAATGCAAGTTATTATTTATGCAATCGGATATAAAAGAGAGACTTTAATCTCTATCACTATCATACTACTCAAATAATCGTCAAGCAATCTACCATCTCTCCAGTAAACAGTCTAAATACACATTTACTTTTAATTCCTTAAATATTTCACAGTACATACAATTTATTTTAAAAACATTTTAAAGCATTAATTACAAAGATTTCCAAGCTAGAAGAATGTTTAAGGAAATCATTGCAATCATTTTTATTTGGGGGTCAACTCCGTTGATCGATGGATTGGAAGTTCAAAAACAGGAAGTTGCCTACCCTCCGGATGTGCCACTACTCACAACAAACATTAGAACCCTTTCGTCCTACCACTTTTGTCCTAAGGGCTTTGATCAGTCTTCAAGGGAAAAGATATTCGATTATTGTTTCAAGACGGCATCCGGGACACAAGTCATTACAAATTACACAGCTGGGTAAGTAAATTTTATTAGCATTACGCTAATTCGTTTATGAATTAAATGTTTTTGACAATTATATTAAACTGATAATTTTCGTCCTAAAGCGCCAGATTCTGAAGAATATATTTTTTTTTAATTTTGAAAATTTGACTAACAGAACTAATTGTTTTATTCATTTATTTACTAGACCTGATGAGACTTGGGGACTGATATGTACACGATCGACAATTGCAAAAAATACTTTGGCAGCCGTTGGAGTTGTGGGTGACAGCGCAGTGAGGTTTGGTGTTGCGACTGAATTAAATGAAGACACAAGTGGAAAAAGCCGAATCGCTCTTGTAAAACTTATTGTACCTTCCAAACTTTGGTCTACTTACTACCGAAACATTACCGTTGATGGACGATATGTTCAAATTTTGTTCAAGAGTTACAAAAGCAGAACGGATAAACAATGCCCACATTTCAGTTTCAAAATTGAAATGCCTACAGACAATCATGCAAAATGCATATTTGTTAACCCAAAACCAAAAGTTGACTCGCTCGATGCAACTTTTTTTGTTACTGGAAATCCTATATGCTAAATTCAATTATCTTTCCATAATCATCCGTAAATCACTTCCGGAATTTTTCCAAAAAAATTGTTCTAATTTAAAACATTTGATGCTGTGAACCTCTTTTAAAAATTTGTATCTAACTTAATTTGGTTTCAATAAAATTTTACTTTCAAAATTTAACAAAATATTCTATTGAAAAACGTTCTTATTGCATTTTAATGTTGAGTTCCAACGTTACAAGTATTTTATAGAAGTTAACATCTTTCCTGCATTATTAGGCAGGATTCGCTTGTATTTGTTTACAAATTCAATATAGATCTTAAAGACAAGCGCTTGATAATGTAATTGAAAGATATTGTAAAAATGTTTGTATGACCCTGCATTTGACTCCGGTGTATGACTGTGAGTGACGTAAAGTACTGTAGCTTTTTTGCAAGCATTTTTTGCAAAAGAAATTTTAGAATTTTTATAAATTTAAGTTTAAAACCCGATTGGTAATCAAATTAGCAAAAGCCCATTCAAATTATAATTTTCAAACATTTAAAACAATAAAGTGTCTCATGAAATACCTCAAAAGCATGCCTCTACAAAGGTTCATCTAAAACTTAATAAGTTATGTTTATTGAGAAAGTCATTCACTTCTTGCGTTCAAGGGCATTATATAAATTTATTTTTTTTAAACAAACAATTAAAAATTTACAATTATTTTTACCTTTTACTACCCAAACTCCCAAACTAGTAGTTACTTAATTAGAGTCAGATAATTACTTCAAAAACAAAAACAGCAGCAATGTTAACTAATTTTTTTTGATTGATTACATTCAATCAATGTATCTCTACACAATCGGCCCTGTATAAAACCATTAATAATTTGCATTGCTTCACTCCTAAAACTTAACCAGCATTAAGTAGTAAAGTATTTGATAATTATCTTTTTTTAATTTTTTAGTACTTGCATCAATTGTAGTTCAACGTATCTATTTTTAATGGGAATAAGTCCACGGTCAGAGGCTAATAAAAAATTAGACTTCCGCGTTCCGCATCAACAAGACGAAAGTATCTCAAATAAACCTTACCAGGAATCCTGCATTCTTCTCATGATAAAATTCGAAACAGCCTTGAATAAAATACGATGTGACACTACAAAAACGACTATTGGTTTTGTTAATCAAATTAAGTGTTTATTATATTATTTAGCGAAAAGTTGCAATCAGTACAGATAAATCAAAATTCAATTTTGTTTTGATATTTTTAGAGCTAAGCATTAAGCATTGCTGACGAATGGCGAAGAAATTCCTTGGACACTGAAATTTTTTGAACGCAATAAAGGCTACTATTTTATTATAAAATAATTAGGTGCAGAGATATTTTTAAGGTCTAGACTTGGGCACCTTTAGGATATCATTTAAATTTTGTATTTTTTAGTACTTTTGACAGAGAACATATTTTCTATTTTCCATTTCTTTAACACTTTGATAAAAATTAATACTTTGACCTTGGATTAGTCTTAGATTTCCAGCCTTTAACTTATGTACCGATATTTAGACTTTAAATCATTTATGCCTCTAAGCCTTTATGCATTTATTCCTCTAAGTTTTTATGCATTTATGCATCTAATATGCATTTGTGCTTTCAGGACTTTATGCTCTTGTACATTTACGTTTCAAGGAATTTAATTTTTTCTATGTACGCCTCTAGGCATTGAAAACTATCGGCCATAATAAGCCGCCATGTATTTATTAGTATCGTAAGATACTATTGCGAATGGGGTTGGTGTCCGTCCGTCTGTCTGTCTGTACGTATGTCGTCACGATAACTTTCGAACGCTTTGACCGATTGACTTGAAATTTGGCACACACACTACATACGTTTTATATTATTTCTTTGACATCGTTAGGTTAGCTACATCAAATATAGTCGGATATTTTTTATATTATTTCTTTGAC
>JAQGAA010002782.1:0-11991 GCA_034696425.1 Isotoma viridis | reverse complement strand
CAAAACCAGAAGATTAGTCAGATTTTCTTAATATTTTCATGCAAATGGTTTAAAACCCATTAATTGTTGTGCAGCTACTACTATCTACTATCATATTTTTTACAAAATGAGAGTTAAAAACTTAGCAAGCCCGAAATGTCAAACCCTATTATTAAGTTTTGTTTCTTTTTCTTATTTTAAGATAACGATGTGATTTCTCCAGAGATGAATTTATGTCTCAATTTTTCTCTCTTGTAAAGACGATGGTACACAAGGGAAAGTTGCGTAAGTGCGTTTACCTCCTTGTTCCTTCCAACTGTTCTAACTTCAACTACCACACGTAGAGAAGTCGTAATAGTAGTGCACAATATAGTTAGGAGTTGAGGGAGGGTGAATGAATGAAACTTTTGGTTTCTTAACTTTTCTGAAAATATAAAAAGAAAATGGAATCGTCCTTCAAGGACAAACTAGATGATTTCCTGAAACTTGCTGGAAGTAGTTTTGAATCTGATTTGGATTTTATTGCTCATATGAGAAGATGGTCGCTGGAAACAGTAGGGGTTACCGGCTGCCGGTGGTAAGGGCAGGAGGGAGGGTGCAAAACTATTTCCGTCCAGTGAACATATAACCTGTTTTTACAATTGCAGCAGATTTCGCTGGAAACAACCTTTGGATTTTGTCACCACCACCAGTATATATAACTCTATGTATAAATATTGATCATAAAAAGAAGAAAAAGACATCTTGAGTCTTGAGAAAGCAATGAAGTCTTGCTGCATTTCTTTGAATTGTCTTGTGCACCTAAATATAAAGGCAGGTTTGGGTTTATCTATCTTATTCAAGGTCTGTTGTATCTTCTTTAGAGTGAGGCAGTGTGAGAATGTTTCTGAAATGGATACGATAAATTTTACTCGTCGAAATTCGACACGACCGACCCCACTTTTCTTTCTTATAGTTTTGTTTCATTCAGGCTAAAACTTGAGGTCTATACAAACCGACAAGGAGAAAGAGCCTTTCTCTTTTTGTCAGTTGAAAGAGAGAGGGGCAGAGAATCGTCAGTAGTAGTGGTAGTAGTAAGTAATGTAATAGTAATGCATTTCCTTCTCAAGTTTGACATTATTTTGGCACGATTTCAAACAATGTAAAGACCCAGAGAAGAATTCATAAAGGAGGAATACTTATAGAAATGGGTTGTTCATAATATTGAGGTATAATTGTTAACATATTTAGATAATGCTGGATAAGCTTGAGGGAGTGTGCAAAATATTACAAAGGAGAATTTTCATTGACCCTTATTCGAAGGGTTGGGCTCAAGACTAAATGCTGTTTTGGCACTGACACTATGGGTCAAACTCCAAAGCTTCTTACAAGACCAGTTTGGGCAAAAAGCTCCTCTATGCTTCTTTTTGCTACTATTGCAAATTATCCTAAAAACAATAGCTAAAACTGTAGCATGTTATTTCTGTAAGATTTTCCTAAACAATAGATACTTTTTTACTAGAAAATGTTTCCTTCTTGTTTAGAAACCATGAAGAACTAAAATATATGCACAAGCTACAAAAAAACTGGCCCATGGTCTAAAGAACTGAATTTATTACACGAGTTTTAAAACCAAACCAAAATTTCCAAGGATTACATTTGTGAAATTTATAAAGAATAGCCAGCCCATCATGATAGACAACACCATTACCATTACAACTCAACAAATCCAGTACCACCACCACCACTAGTGATGCTATTGCTATCAAACACCATTGTTGAAAGTTTAGAATAGAATGTATATTTTTATTCGAAAGCACAAGGGGAAAAAAGAGAGAAAGTGCTAAAGCATTTGTATGTTTGGTGTGTGATGCGAGTATCTTGAGCCTTTTCATGATTCTTCATTTTTAGGGAGAAAAAGTTTGCACAAAAGTTAAGAAAGACTAGGCACTCGGAGAATTTATTTTTGCATTCATATTTTTCCGTGTGAGAGACAAACTTTTAAAAGTTATGGCTAGTAGAGCTGAAACTCTTTGTTAGGTACTTGAGTGGTAGGAGTATAGATGGATGATTTAACTGAAGAATGTAAACTTCTTTAGGTATAGCTTCTCTCATCGTGGGATGAAAAATGAAATCAAGAGATAAGCCTAAAAGATATTATTATTATTATTACAGTAGGTAGTAGTGTGTTATGCAAGAACAGGAAGAAATTGTAAGACTAAACTCGAATGAATGCAAAAGTTGGACCATTTTGAATTTATTTTGAGTGCTCCATTAAGCATTTTACAAATGGGGCAAGTTCATGCCATTGGCATTCATATCTGTCTTCTTAGACTTTTTTACATGTTTTTACAAACATTTAGTAAGAGGTAAGGATGGATAAGGTGGGTCGGTTCGTTGGTTATGAACTCGTTCACATCGGCAACACTTATTTTGCACCTTTGAGTAGAGACTTTAACCATTTAACGAGATAAGGAAAAAGTTGTTTAGATCAGGCTAACAAATCCGTATAATTTTAGTATTTTTCTGGGGTACAAATTGCTTAATTTTTCTTAATCCCTATATTCTAACCCGCACCGTATAAAGAAAAAGCTATAACAATTAAATTTCAGTTGATCGCACTTTTAAATGTCTAGATAACACGCAACCGATGTTGTTCCTTTCCTAAAATCATGGTTTTAAGTATAAGCTATAAGCAACCCGCGGGTAAACGTCCGTACTATATAAATTGGCTCTGAGTAATGCTCTTTCAAATCAAGAAATTAAGTATTGTTAATTTATGCAAAAAGTGAACACCCTTTAAGCTTGAAAACCATCTTAAAGTATAACTCTAATGATGTAAGGGTAGCATTTGAAGCAACAACTTAAAAAACTCAAAATCCACTCAAGTTCATTAAGAATCATTGCAGCAGAAATGGAGGGAGTGAGAGGCATCGATGCATCACTCAAGAAATTCAAGATCAAAATCTTTTTTTTTATCATCAAAGCTCGTTCAGTCAAATGAAATCAGATTATGATAGAATAACATTATTCCGTGTCCTTTACGAATACATACTCAAAACATAACTAGGGAAATCACTGATTCGAAAAAGCTCTCAAGAGCTTTGTGAAGTACCCAATGTATACGAATCCATATACGAATGAAACTTTACTCTCTAGACATTTTGAGAAATGCATCCAGTAATTCCAGTATATGAGTTTTCAAAGACTATAAAAGGAATCAAGTATCGTATAATATTACTCATGATGATGAAACAGAATAGAATTGAAATTAAAGACTTTTCGAAGGGGAAACATAAATACTCATTTGATGAAATAAATCCTGTCATCGAAGCACACATAAAGTATAAAACCTTCAGGCTTTTTCCACTTCTTGATCATTAAAAGTTCCTCAGGATGGATGATTCACCCCAAAACACTCGAATGCCACGTACTTTACAGTAAAATTACGAGACTTTCAACCCACACAACAAATTTAGCTTTTGGTTGGTGAAAATTCCATGTATTTATTATGATAGGGGGACCAAAAGGACGTGACTTGTGTCATATTGTCATTAGCAGTAGTATGAAGAGATGAGAAATAACTTGACATTTTACATTTAATCGTCTTAAGCTTTCATAAAGCTCGTTTTAGTTAAGAAAGACAAGACTGGGTTAAGATACTAATGCAAAAGCATATGCACTTGAATTGTCTTGATTGGATTATCTTGCATGTACCTTGTACTTGTGCCGGTAAACCCTTTGAAAGAGTTAAGGACAATAGGGCAAGTTTCATGTAATATAACTTTTGGTTAAACGTGATGAAAGATGAAGAAACAAGCTGGAATAAGAAAGACAATAACAAAAGGTACTAAGGAAAACAAGCTCTCTCGTCTTATCTTGACAAAAAAAAACTTGTTGGGTATTAAATTCTTAAAGACATTTGATATAAAAAAATCTTTTACGAGGGATTCAGCTGTGGAGCTTGAGGAAGTAAGAGGTTAAGTCGCTAGAGTTTAATGATGTTTTATAGAAATTTGTTTTTTTGAAGTAAAAATGTTTAAAAGTTACAAGGGACTTTTGTGGTATTGTGTTGCTTGTTAGGAATCCGAAGTAAAATGTTCTGTAGTTCTACGAACGACTTGACCATAGTGGTTTTTTATATTTAATGAGAGTGAACGTTCTTCGTGTGTTTATAAAACAAGCGTTAGTTTTATTGTATCGAAAACATGCTTGTTTAATGTTGTAAAAGAGGTTCAGTAAGAATAAGGATATGTGATGTTATAATGTCATAAAGGACACATTTTAGTTATTTCTTAAAACAATGTCCGAGTTATAAATTCTAAAAATTAGTTAAAAACTACTCCAACTGCAATATGTTTTGAACTCAAAGCTTTTAATTCAAATAACCAAACGCTGCTGAATAAGAAACTTAAACAAATTTATCTTTGTGAATGGTTTTCAAGCGTCGACTTTAGTTTTAATTCAGAGGTTCTCTGTAGTATATAAGTTAACAAAGATTTTGTTTCTGAACTCATTTCTTTTATAAAGCCAAGGCTGACTTAAAAATTAACTCTGTACATATTTTCCTCTCATATTATATTTTTATATTCTACCTTGAATACTGAATGTATTTTAGCTTTTGTTCCAGTAACAGAGGGGAAATTCTAGGATAAAAGATATTCAATATGTGTAGGCATTTTATACTGAGCCAGGAGCAGTAGGTCTTGTTGTCTGCCGTATCTCATAATGAATCTCCCCAGGTGAGGCTTGGCACTTGAGAGGGATAAAAAACTTAAATTATGCCTTCCTCTCTTATCTCCATCACTGTTATTACCTTGTAACCAAACTAAACCACAACGACTCAAGCTATGTATTTTAAAGCAATTTTCAAATCTTAAGCAATCCCTTGTTCTTTCAACCTGCATTTAATTTAAACAATTTAAAAAGTGTAAAAGGAACAGCTAAACCTGATTTACAGTACAAAAAGTGTGTTAGTGTGTATCCATGTGGATGTGGTGATGTGGATGATGATGATGATGGTGGAACTATTGAAGGGTTTGGAAGTCTCATTTTATGCTGATGGCCTTCAGCAAGGTTACTTATTTTTTATTCCAAATTCTAATGATGACCGACTTGGTCATTTTGGGTTACACGTTTTTTCTTCTTGCATTTGCTCTGTTTAGGTTGGCTTTTATTGAAAGTTTAAAATGGAATGTTTTTTTATAGCTCTTAAACAAACGGCAAATAAAATTTCCAAATGATTACACCTTTTTCTACAAAATGGAAAAATTTTAGGGTGCAAAACGTATGAAGAATTTTAATCGAAATTGGCATACATAATTCTGTTTTTGTAGAATTGCTATCGATTTCAAAAAATTCCTAATTTAAAAAACATTCGTGTTCCTACAGTAAATTCGCTTTTAAAAAGATTTGTCTTTGTCAAAACTGACGCATTTCTGTTTAAAAGTTCTTCAAATATTCATTCAACAAACACTTTGCATAATTGAAACCCCAGAAGTTGGAAATCACTATCAATCAACACTTTTTTGGTCACGTCAACCCCCCAGTAGTTGTACTACTACACCATATTTTATTCACAATTTAATCCAATTACATTCCAACACTCGGTCTTCTCACAGGTCAATACCATTTTAGCTTTCAGTTGACCACACAACATAAATATTGACTGAATTAATCAAACCTACCTACCTTATACTTCCTATATATCTCCCTTGTCTTTTACAAACTATATAAAAGCAAATACCTTTTGAAGCATTCAACAATGTAGCCATTTAAGAGGGAACGTAACAACATTTATTGTAATCCAATTAAACTTTAGAATTTAGTTACTACTGACAGTTAGGAATTGTTGCATTGTAATATGTGCCTATTTAAGGGTCATGTCATGTTGTTCAACTGCTCAAGCTTAATCCTCTTGTGTAAATGAAATACGTAATATCCGTGAAATAACATGGGTTGATTGTAATCAGTATTCTGATCTTGCATCTGCCACTACTTCTACTGTCTTCCATGTCAGTTTGTCAGTTAGAATGAATTGAATGTTCTTTAATAAATTGGGTTCAATTCATTTTATTTCCCTGTTACGCAGTCTCTTCAACTGTGCTTGAGTTTCATTGCGTTTCAAATAAGTTACTCGGTTAGCTTGGACAACCACCAAGGCAGAAAGTAATACTAAAAAAATCATTTTCTTCTCTCCCCCTCGTATCCCCTCTTGTTTTTATATTCAAAGAGGACAAATATTTTTCTAAAAGCGGGATTTCAGCGGATTTAGATAGACTTAATGCTGTATGGATAAAGTAAGGTAAGTAGGGAGTACTAGAGAGTAAAAGCTATCTCTGTCCAGAGTGAAATATAAATGGTGAAAGAGGAAGATGATATGAGGGTATATGTATGAATGATACCATCCATGGTATAAGGCCAAAAGGGAAAAAAGCTTTTTTTGGGGTTAAGAACTCAAGCGGAAACTGAGGAGCGGAAGGAAGTTTGCCCTAATGGATCAGAATCGTAAGGAGCGAGAAAGAGGAAGAGACCCAGTTGGCCAAAGTAAATGTTAATACCTACTTGTGACAAAATCCGGATTTGCCATAGGCATATTTTTTATTCATTTTTGTGTTAAATAATTCTTTTTTTTTGAGATTTTGGGAATTTTTTGGTTTTTTCCAGATGTCAAAATAAGCTAATTTTCAGATAAGATTGGGATGTAATTTTTGGGAAAGAAAATTCCATTAAGATTGAGAATAGGATTTTTCATCATACGACTCTAAAATAAGGGGTGCAATATATTTTAGCTTTTAACTTCTCAAATTTGGGTTGTGCTTCAGAATGAAAGCTTTCACCCTCGAAGAGTCCTATGAGAGTGAAATAAGTGGGAGAAAGAGAAAGAGGACAATGTATTTGATGGAAAAGTGGAACATTGGGATTTATTTTGAGGAGGATTGACTTACATCTTATCCTCTTTCTTGGAATATATCCAATTAGTTTTATAGTATTTTTTAAACTTATTTTTAAAAATAATTACCTGATCTAATTGGATACTTAAAATTTTGAAAGTATTCAAAGAAATCCGAGAATATTGTATAATCGTATTATTATATAACCTGCCCTACCCAATGCTTTAAATTCGAGATAGGATTCACTGTCCAATTACTCTGAGCTTTTTTGCAACTTATGTAACATCTAATCAGGCAAATTGGCTCTCCTTTCTAATGCTTTAATAAGTTTGGTAATTATTTATGGGTTATAACATCAGTAAACTTTTCAAATAACAGAGTATTATTATAATTCCTTCAATTTACTTGAATTTTTCTAACCGGCTCCACACCCA
This sequence comes from Isotoma viridis, assembly GCA_034696425.1. NCBI lineage: Eukaryota > Metazoa > Arthropoda > Collembola > Entomobryomorpha > Isotomidae > Isotoma > Isotoma viridis. Next base: position 4,706 of record JAQGAA010002782.1, on the reverse strand, counting down.
CACATTAGCTGTAATTGCTATTGTAAACAGAACGAGTGATACAAATTTTTTGATACCGACAGCAATTTTCTGAACTTTTTTTCGGTGTCCTTTTTAAACGGGATGTCAAATCAAAGAGCCTTAAACCATCACCTTCTCTACGATACTATTGCTATATCATTTTCACTATTTGTTATTTGTCCGTGGACGTTGCGTTACTAATTATTCGACTTTTTCTTCGAATATGGGAAGATGAAGTAGATTTATGTACTAAAGATAAGATGCCATGGCTCAAAACAGAACACTGCTTTCGAAAGTGTTATTTTGTATTATTATTAATTAATGAGTTTAATATAGTTAGTTTGAGTAAAATTTCATGCATGTACCTCCATTATACTAAAGGACACTGTAGATGTAGATAAGCTATTTTAAATTTCAAATGCTTTTAATTGTTAATCATAATAATCAATGAAGGAAATATAATTATCTGTATATATGCATAAGCCTTAATTGTTTTTGTTTCTTTCGACCGTTCTTTTTTTCGAGACTTTTTTGCGGTGTCTATCTTCCGCTCCCGATCTATGGCAAATAATAAAATAATTTCTAGGTAATTTACAAAAAGTTACCAAACAGAAACGACAGAAACTCGACGAAATAATCTAATAATAAGCGATATGGAACTTTGAGTTATACATGCCTATTAAGATAATTTGAAATAGAATGATCAATGATGATAAACTCATACGGCGTAATGACTTAAAAAGCATAAAAACAGACGGTAGAAAGATGAAGTATGTAAAAATAGCAATTAGTCGCTTTAATGACAGCAAGTAATTGCCAATTAAATTTTTTTCTAAAAACTTTCGAGAATTTGTATTAGAAAATTAAACTTTTGTTCTGTAGTTGTGCTACAACTGTTGGACTTACAAGTTCCATCGACAACCATTTGTAGGCAACTTACTTATTTCCTGTATAAGCAAAATCTGCATTTTTTTTATTAAATTCGGATTTTTTTTACTATAGTATTTGCTCTAAGTTTAAGAAGAAATATCAAAGTGTACTTTCTAATCCTTTAAATTAAAGTTGTCTTTGTTCCCTTTAAAACCACAAAAAAAAGGTTTTGAAATTATACAAACAAGACAAAATTTGTAAATGAAACTGGCTTTAAATTTGTTCGATTGTTTCATGCATTGCATTTGTCTCACAACCTTAATACTTTTTGAGAAACTAGAGCCTAGGGCATTTTCATAAATTATCAGTGTTTCAAATTAATATCTTAATTTTTTGTCAAGCAGCTATCGACATGATAACAGAGAGGGTGATACAAATTTTTCGATACCGACAACAATTTTCTGAGCTGTTGTTCGGTGTCCTTTTCAAATGGGATGTCAAATCAAAGAGCCTAAAACCATCCTCAACTCTGAGATACTACTGCTTTATTATTTTCACAATCGGCAACTTGTCTTTGTATGTTGCATTACTGATATTTCGACTTTTTCTGCGAATCTGGGAGGATGAAGTAGATTTACGGGATTTAACAGCAGATGCAATGTATTTGGCATTGCACCTTATTGGACTTCCTATGGCGACATTAATCCTTCCTAAGAGGGATGAGTGTATTGAATATTTCAACAGCTTGTTGAAATTCGATAAAAGACTTCAAGGTAAAGATTTCATGTTTTATCTTAAAATTGTTAATTGTATCCGTAACTGTTGATTGTAAAATTTCTTAACTTTATTTGATTTAGAATCAACCTTTCTCAAACGTCAAATGAAGAAGTTGCCAAAGTTAAAGATATACACCTTGTTTTTTGAAATTATAGTACTTACGGTTGCTTTGGGATGTACATTCTTTCCTTTTTTATTCGGGATTACCTTTTTTGACAGAAGCGAGCCATTTCATCGTTTTATAAAATGGGGATTTGGACTAAATCCGACATTCAGTTTAAAGTACCTCCCTTTTTCTTTGTTTTCGATTTACTTGGGTTTAATTTCGGCTGATGCCATTTGTATTTTTACTTTACTTTTGTTAATATACATATTTTCAACAATGATATGGCTGCTATGCATAATTCCAAACGATACAACCTCAGAACTGTCGAGAAAAGAGTCTGCAAAGATAAATAAAGAACGGAACAAAACCGAGGTGCAAATTTGTCTTACTGGGACCAAATTAATTGAAATTAGTTCCGAAAATTTGATGCTTACACTTCATGTTTACAGAAGCATGCAATTAATGAATCAAATATTTAGTTCTCTATTTGCTCATTTCCTTAGTAGCATTCAATTCGGAAGTAATCTAGCTACAGGGGTAATGGCTTCTTATATTGCAATAAAATGGTACCACAAGGTAGATTTTCAAGTATTTTGTGCTGGTATACTTGGAGGTGTCATTTCAACTTTTTCGATGTACATGGAAATGAAAGTTAGTCATGATATGAATCAACTGAGCAAAAAATGCATGAGAAATTTGAAAAAAAACAGATTTCGAAAAAGCTATGAAGCTAAAGTCATCGAATCCTTTTGGGACTTGGAGATAAAAGCCGGAATGCCTTTTTTTCATCTTGGAAATTCAGCTTTTCTTGGGTACTTGCAACAACTGAGTAGTTTCCTCACTACTTTGTTGTTGTCTGGTGAGGTGTAGAGCTACTTGAAATAAAATTGCAGATAATATTGTAGTAATCTTTATTAGCGAAAAGTTTACGTTTCAAATAGCTTGTATAATAGTATTAATTGCTAGCATTGTAATTAGCGTCAACCTAAATTCAACCCTAGTAGAAAGAGACACCTGGTCTTTCCTTATTTTCAAACAATGTATGCATATATGTGTAAACTTAGCTTTAAATGTTATAAATAAGACATTTCAGTATTGTTGTAAAAATGAATAAAGTTAGCTTTGTAGTTTACATCTTAGTGGTATTGTTATTGGTAATAAAACTGATTTACTTCAATGACAGCAAATTTGAATTCAAATTTATTTTTCAAAAATCACGAAAGCCTCGTGGTTTGATATATTAAAATACATATCCAACTAAACAGTTAATAGGCATGTAAATGAATAGGGAAACTTGTGTTATTTCTATCAGTCATTACTTATCATCATCAGTTTACTTTCCCATAAACATAAAAGCCAAATGGATAAAAAACTGAAAGATAGAATCCATTCTGTAAAAACCTGTCTAAAACAAGATTGATTACGTTAACAGTTTGGCTTTCACCTTCTCGAACAATTGAATGCCTTCAGTAGTTTAGTCACTTTCCTCTCTGCCTAGTCTACTGCTGCATGCAGTATTCCTTCAATCCTCTGTCTATCTCATTCCTTGAGTAAATTGAGAGTTGACGTTAGACAAACGCCTATTTTAAAAGGAATCCTTTCATTTTTATAGCTCCATTCTATTTAATATGCAATTTAAGGATTTGCCTACACTACTACTAGTAGTACAACAAACAACACACACACACTTTAACATTCATCCTTAGTAATGCAATGTGTGTATATTCCTACAAAAAAATACGAAAACTGCTTATTTTTCTAACTGATTGCCGATCGTGAGACATAGATATACATAATTCCCCATTTATTAAGCCTTACTTGTGTATTACTAGTCGTATTACTAGTTGTAATGTTGTAAAGTGTAAAAGCTTCAATCATTGTGAGCACGTGTAAGCTGTTTGCATGAGAATGTAAACAACGGTTTTTATCGCTGATTTGATCATCAATGCAAGCAATTCAGTAGGAGTCATAAAATAAATGCAATCGAAAATCCAATGGCATCCGCATCACATATCGCATGGTAAATGGTGATAGTGAATGCAAATCGTTTCGCTTATTATTATTATTATGATTATTAACGTTATTATAAAAAGGCTTCTTATGCCAAGTTTTAATGCAAACAAACGCACCTTCACTTTCTCTCTGTAACGGCTATTAAGGATATCGACACGCGATATGTACGCACTGTGCTAATACTCCCTACTGCAGACTGCAGACAGACTATTAGGCAGGTCTGAGGTATAACTGAGAGCTTTTTAATCAATTCCAAGAATCGGTGTGTTTGCAAATGGTCTTGATTCTCTATAGGAGGTAGAGGCAATTACTATACAGCAATTATCCCAAATACATGTTTATAGCTTGTACTATATATTATTGCTAAAGCTTTCAGTTGAACGCACTGTGTAATCTTATCGCTTATCTCTAGTTTCAGCTTTAAAAATGTAGATGAATTAATTTCTTTATAAAAACTCTATTTGCTAAAAAAGAACTGACCATGAGATTGAATATTATCCAGATAGCATGAAAAATATTACGGCTTTGAGTAATCTACAAGATTAACAGCTTCAGTTTTTATTACCTGTATGGCACAATTTACTGTTAGCACAGTAAATTTGAATGAATTGATTCCATCTAAATAATTCCGTTTTAAAAGGCCATAAGGTACAAAAGATTTATTGTTAGTGGAAATTAAAATGCAAATTAAATTCCTTAGTAGCTACTCAATCGGGTTAAATTGGGTAGTTCAGAAATATTAATTACTTTGTTTTGCAATATATAAAGTTATTAGATCTTTTTAGATGGCTTAGCTAAAGTAGTTGAAAGTCTTAATTATAAAATTTCAAGTGGGTCTTTGGAATAATATATATTTACAGAAGTATAATAAACTGATTAACGCAATATAGCGATGGGTGAAACCTCTGAGTTTGTTTGTCTGTCTGTTTTTAAATTTCTG
>JAQGAA010002781.1:0-11995 GCA_034696425.1 Isotoma viridis | reverse complement strand
TTCTTCCAGTCAGCAGTGTATTTGACTATTTGGGTACGGCCATCAGGAAGCAAGATTCGGTATTCACCCTTAACGACATCACCATCACTTTCAGCGTTATGAGAGAAATCATTTCCTTCATCATCCTTCACAGCGTATGTGAAGTCAAATGGATTTCCAGGTTGATGTTCACCCTAAACATAAACAAGAATAACATATAAAAGTATAACTTATGAAAAAATCATGAAAAAGTACATAATAAACTAATAAACATGCAAAGCTATTTTAATGCCCATAAATAAAACGTAAAACTCAATAAATCCAAAACATTCTGAAATCTCTCAAAGTATAAAAAGTAACACCAATCCATTTTAAATTATTAACAAATCTAGAATTCCCATCCTTAAAATTTGTTAAATTACCAAAACCTTATATATTTTTTTCTCAATTCCATTCCATCCCTTCAAAGAACCACATTACAATCTATTAATTCTCTCATTACTACAATACCCAAATGCATTCATAAGCAAACACTCCTTAGCACTTGTCACATTATGCATAATATTAATAAAATAAATGTCTCAAGATAAGATGAGCACCTTGTCTGTCAAAAATAAATTACAAAATCCACTTCATTCATGACTTCCAGTTTCGAAAAAAATACCCCAATGCAATAATAACAATACAAACATACACACATACCAAGTTACACATAATAATACAATCAGTATCATCAAGTATGTACGAAGAGTCATTACAGGAGTTGTCAAACATGACTAAAAAGTAATAATTATGCAATAAACCAAACACATTTACACCATACTCAAAGAGATAGAGATGAATGTCATAGTTAAACTAAAAATGATTTCGTATAATTGAATTTTTTAACATTTTTTCCCCAAAATGAGCCGTTAAGTAAGTAAACCTGTAAAAGTGATTCCCCACAACTACTAATACTATACATACATACAATAAAACAATATATAACCACTAACTATCTTTAATTTTGTGTACAAAGGTAAACGACTTATTTTTCTTTAAAAAAATTAATAATTTTAAATGAGGTAAGAGAATTTTTATTTAAAGGTCTTTCCAATGAGTAATGTATGTCGTGATTTTTCATGTACTTGAACAAATATGAATTGTTTATAATATTACAACATAAATCGTTACGCGTACATCGCGCATCACACATACTTGTAAATTACCATATTAATTAGCCCTTTTTATGAATTACTCAAAATAGAAAATTATATAACCATTCATACCCCCACCACCACCACAAACCACGACCACACCATTCAATCTATCATAAAGCATTGTTGATAGTACGTCTGCACATCTCAATTTGATTTAACCTTATCATCTCATCTCTCTCAACAAACTTAAAATACAATAATTTCATGTAAACAATGCACTTCTCTTTTTTACCATGTATTCTCTAATAAACTAAAATAAAAAACGTGACAAAAGGGAATGACCCCGATGGTCACATCGTGTTAAAAAGTATGCTAAATGTTTCTTGAATAAAATTACACTATTACCTATACAATATACCAATAATATAGTCAATTCGTTACAAAATTACGGGTGATTAACGACTTGGAAATAAATTCTGTCTCTTTTTAGACCTCTCTTTTACAAGTCTAGTTTAGCTACCTAATAATAATTATAGTAAGAATGATAATGCTAATAATAATGGTGTGTGTGTGTGTGTGCATATCTTTACTTATTAGTACTTAGGAAATATATAATGCACCCTGAGATAATAAAATTGTAACTTATTATTCCTGTAAATTATCATTACCTATTATTATATCATTTTATGTATATTTTAGACCTTTTGAGAAAGGTCGCTTGTCACGTGTGGGTCAAGATTCATATTGAATAAGTAGCATCTTCATTAGCAATTAGCATCATGATTATTTTTGCAACATAGATGATATTTTCGATGATAATGCTTAGTTTGTAAAATGATGTATGCATTTTTACTTCTTATTAGAAGATGTCTTGTTTAAGTCTTAAATTATTGTTGAGTATAAAAAGAAGAAGATGTGCATATATATGTATGTATATATAGTGTGTATAATATTCTAAAATAAAATTAAAATCCAATAGCACCTTTATAAGGTGTACTCAAGATCGTCTTTTCATAAAGATATTGTTTTTCTTATCCTGTCAGCATGCAATTGTTCAACTATGCGTGATATAATATACCGAATAGCCCAAGCCGAAAGTAAACTTGAGCTAAGTTTATGCAAAAAAGCGAGTGTATGAATAAATTACTTGTAATCATTAATAACTTTATACATTAAAAAAGATAAGAAAAAGGGATATTTATGATTTGAATGAATGAATGGAAAGATGATACTTGCAAAATAAACCTTAGGTGGTTGAGTAGTAGTAGTAGTAGTATGGGTAGTTTGGGTGTATAATACCTACTTGAATAAGGCATTGAAAAATATACAGTAATAATATATGTTTATATTAATTTTAATTTCTTTACTACTACTAGTTAGTAATTATTGTGACTAAGTTGATTGAAAAGATCATGATTACTTTTTTAAAAACTATGATTTTTCAATTTGTCCTTTTTGATATGAATGTAAAAAGGATTAGAGAATTTTTCAGCATTAAATACATCTCTCTGTATGTAATTATAAAGTGTGTAATTATGACTTGCTTTTCAACAACGTTTAGATATCATTTGTGTATTAAATCTTTATAAATTACTTTTGACCAAGGAGATTTTACGACATTGAGCAACGTTAGCTTGCATTTTGGCATTTGGTAGTCTAATTTGCTTTCTAGTAATTATCACTACACACACTACCTATCTACTACTACTACCACCATTAGTTTAAAATTACTTATCACTTAGGCTTAGCTATAAGATTAAATATGTGTACATTTAATAACTATCAAGAATAGAATAATGTAAAAGAGCTTATGTATGTGATTATTATTATGCGATGCCATAATATTTATGGGATTCATGGGATTTAGGTTATGTTTATATTGTACCTAGGATTTTGTGAATGGATGCATTCAGCTTTTATTTTCGGTATGATGTAAGATTTGAATGCAAGTTTTAAAATAAATTAAAGAAAGTAAAACTTACATCTTCAGCACCTTCTTGAGGGAAACTGCTTACGGCTCCGACCAACAGGAGCAAGGACAAAATCTATTTCACAAGGAGATAAAAAATATACAAAATTAGAAAATTGCAATAAAATGATTTATATGAAAATGAAAATATAAAGCAATAAATCCCTGTCAGTGTTATTGTAATAAAATCTTAATAAATATTTATAGCCCAAAATTAAGAGTGTTTTGGGAAAAAATGAAAAGGACTCATATTCTGGATCATGACTTTTGAAACGAGTTTGAATAAATTTAAAACAATTATCCAGTTTGACTCAAAGTCTTATAATATAGATAGACAAGGGCAAGGGTATAAAAAACTTTAATAAATCAATCCATTCCAATGCAACAAATACAATTATCTCTTGAACTTCAACTCAAAACAATTTTACACAAATTACTAAAAATCCTTAACACAGGAAAAAAACTCTAATTTTATTGATCTGATTTTTAACTCTCAATATTTAAATTTTTCAATACTTTTCAGATTTTTAACTCAAACTTTCAATATTTCTATAACACAATTTAAATTTATACGGGATAATATTATGTGTAATAATTTTAAAAAATAAATTGATTTCCGAACCTTAAAATATTTCATGATGTGATGGGAGACCATCTAATGTGGACAATAGACCAAGTAAGATTATCAATGATTAGCAATATCTCTATCCCCACGGATCTTTTATATACAGGCTGAAGCTGAAAAATCTGATGACTCTGATGACAATGATGGTGACGATGAGTACCAACTCAGTGGTAACATTCACCCCTAAAACCATTTGAATATTATCATCTTCAACATTCATAGTACCATCATTATTATTACTACCAACAGCTTGTATATCCCTATGTTAGTATTAGTTTAGTATGACGAGGGGTCCCAAAACAGAATTTCGTAGTATATTTGACCATCATCTTCTTCGTCCATCCTTAAAGTTTTTGTACATAATTATTATATTTTTAATTTCCTTAAGCTATAAGGATCTTCTTCACATGATGAATGATGATGATGATTCTTTGTCGCTGTGTATGCAAAATAAAACGTGGATGCCTTTGTGATGTTAAAGTTAAGGCCTGTCTGGCTCAGGGATGTTTTACAAACTTAGTATAAAAATATAATATTATTATTATTATATGACCTGTACTTGTAGCTTTGTATAACCTACGCTTTGTCCTTATAATTTCTAATGCATATCAATCTTTTTCTGTGTAATTTTGTTCCTTTGTAGTATAAAAATGTCCAAAAATAGCAAAAAAGCGCTTTATATCTCTCTACTAATAAAACAAACAATTAACTACAGGTTGTTCAGAGAAAATTGTTATTATTCTTTGCAACTTCGTAATTAGGGTTGATTTACTAAGTGATCATGAAAATATGATACTGTATAATATAAATAAAAAATAAAATACAGGGCATAATATGATATGTTATATTATGTGCACCTTATGTATATTAAAAAATGATCCAATCGATAAGTGCATAAAACAAAGCAAAATATTAAGCTATTATAAAATATATTGATGATAATAATGATAAACGTAAAGGTAGCTAACAAAGTGCAATTGAAATATTGTTATCGTGTCTTTTGTCTTCAAAACAAGTAGAATTAATTTTGAGGGCTAGAAAAATCAATTCTTGTTTCTTAATAGCTTTAATTTTTTATTTAAATATAAACAATTATAAAATAATGTGTTTTATGTAAGATCATGGATGGAGGTGCATCTTCAAAGATGTTACAAATCACGCGATATTGGTGTACAAAGCAAGGGTAACCATTTAGCTGAAAATGGATCAGGATTTTCAGGGAGGAATATCAGGATGCATTTTTTCATTGAGGAGGGAATTGGTATCAAGGAAACTAATTTATTGAGAGTGGAATTTCAGGTTGATTTTATAGAATGTCTGAAATATACGAAGGTTGTTGTTTGCCAATGTAAGATGGGTTCAGATTTGGGATTTGGAATATTGTTATTATCTAAACTAATAACAGTCTTCTGAAATGTGGATATTGTTGGTGGTGGGACTAATGGTATTGGATTTGGCAGATGTCGAAAATCTTCACGAGAATCTGATTTTTCTTGTGATTTGGTTTCTTGATAAGAGTTTCCCAAATCTTGCAGTTTGGGGTTATCGGAATTACCGATTGTTTGGGATGGATGAAAATCATTCTTTTCGATGGAAGATTTCAATTTTGACGAAATTGATGAGTCTTCGGCTTTGGGTAATAGTAATGGTAGACTGTTTGAATGGGAATCCTGTGTTTGGGGAGCTTCATGCACTTTTGGCATTAAATCTTTCAAACATGTTTGAAGAGATTGATCAAGCTTAGAAAAACTCTGAAACTCGTCTAATTTTTTCGGGTCATTCTGAAAACTTTTAAAGTTTTCTTGCATTGTTTGCCGCATAGTTTTTTCAATAGATTGAACTACCAATGTACCAATATTATCACAAGAATTCTCAAAAATTTTGAATATACTAGAAATCATGTTTAACACGTTAGTCACCGTCACGTCTGTATTTACATTATTAATATCCCCTGAAGATTCCTTTGATGATGTTTCTGAAGAGAAGCTATCCCTTAGTATACGTTTTGTTCGTTGAAGCGGACCACCTGAACCTGCCGAGAGTTCTTCGAAATCGGTAAGACGATTATGAGACAAGTCGCTATCAGTTTTCCATTTAAAAGTATTTTCAGCGTTTGACCCACAATCTAAAATTTCGTTCAAGAACCTATCTACCGATGGATGATTATTTGATGCGAATTCCGGCAATGATGAACTGTCAATTATTACACTTAATAAAACTTGGAGACTTTCTAATCGGTCAGAGTCAACTGTAAAGCATCTTTGTTTTGCTATATTGGATATCATTTCTTGGACGAGCTTTAGCTCTTCTTTTGATAGCTCAGGCATTTCATCTGCAAACCTTTCTGAATTAGGATCTAATCACAATAAAAAATTATAAATTAATTCCTAAGTGTACTGAGCAGTCAATCAAAAATTTTTCAGAAAGTTAAAAAGCAAAACTGATCCAGTGGCAGTGGTCAAATTAAGATTCAAATAGTTATTTTAATTTGCATAGCAAAAAACATTTTGTTTGCAATTTAAATTAAAGATAAGACTGAACTTGTAAATTAGAACTATAATTGTTTATCATTCGTACATTATTTAAATGAAAATTATCTGGAAATTAAAAATTGACTAATTTACCATTATCAGCATGTAGATCTCGTTTCGTACGTGTGTGTTTCTTTTTATAATTTTCACTAGAACTAGATCCTTCTTCATTACTCCCACTGCCACTCCCAGACTTGTTTCTTCTGCCCTTTTTCTCCTTTTTTTCAAACGATTCATCAGATTTCGAACCTTCGTAACCAATAACCCCATCTTGTTCTGCCTTTTGTCTTTTAATATAACTAGATCTTCTTAAATATTTAGGCAACAGTTTATCAACTTCAGTGTCCCCATTAGGGTCTGTTTTCAGTACGAAATAGTTGGTTTCTTCTTTTATTTCTTTCCTTCTACTATTAGATTTAGCATTGTCTCTCTCTGAATAGTCTTGTTGACTAGGTTTGCGTTCTGGCTCAGGGGCTTCTGTTGTAGTTTTCTTACCAAACTTCTTTTTCAACCAACTTCCCAGACCTCGCTTTGCTCGGTGATGGGGCTGATCGGTAAAACCTTAAAACGCAAAAAATCAAAGGGTTGAATTTAAGGTTTAATACGATACAAGCACTAAAAAAATAATTTCAAAATTTTTAACCTTCACCAGCATTGGAATCTTGACTTTGGCGTTTCTCATTGTTCTTATGGGGTTTGAAAAGTTCGGAAGAAACGATATCTTCGGTCGCGTCATTTACATTTTCTAATATAATATCATTAATTAGCTTGTTCATTAATATTCCCTTTTCAAATATATTCTATTCCGTAAAAGAACAAAAGTCAACAATTTAACGCCTTTTAAAAACTCACCCTCTCTCTTCTGTGGTTCAGGAACCTTCAAAGAGCGACCCGTACTCATTTCCCGTTTAGTTTGATCCCTCTTTTTCTGAAACTCTAGAAGATCATCCTTATCCCCAAGTAACTGTTGTAAAATTTCATCTGTTGCAGTAAGATGCACCTCTGCCACTTTGTACTCAGCTGAGTCCTCTTCAGAATCAGAGCGTTTTGTCCGATTGTCACTAGAAGAGCTTTTAATATCTTGTTCAAATTCGCGTCCAATGTCCCTCTTTTGAAGTACGACAGCTAGATTAAGAAAATCCAAAACTGGAGAATCTCGAACAATTCTTCGCATTGATTCTCTTTGCTTCAATGTTAAAGACTGACCAATTACAGCAGCTCTTATTACTTTCGGGTCATAAGTCAATGGGGTTTTGTACTTCTTCGCTATCATAAGTAACTCTGAAAAAGTGACATTTAATGTTAGCCTCATTCCATATTCAAATAATGATATAAAAACACTATTGGAGATTATTTAAAAACCTGTCATTTTAAGATGACGCTGCGGAGTTTTAGATAAAATCGGTATGTGAAAATGAAACGGTTTATCTATAGTAGAGATAAACTTTTGGTAATCATCTTTCAACATTTCCGGCTTTACAATTGGCAAATCTAGTGGAGCTCTAGGGTTAGCCAAGGCAGTTAGACGAGTAAGAGTTTGATTTTGTTCTTTGGTTAAAGCTTTTGCTGGATTAGGTGATTTTGCAAGGATTTTTCGTTTTGGATCGTGCTTCTTATGGTTTTTTGATCTCTTATGACTACTTTTTTTGGGATATCGAACAAGCTCATCATAGTAATCCTGATAATCCGTATCCGGATACGTATCAAGCTCAGTGTGATGCGTATGCCGTCTATTTGGATTTTGGAAATCATTTTCACTTGAGTCTAAAAGTCGATATTGCTTCCTTGACCTCCGTTTATACCTTTGACTTGGAAGATCGAGTGGGTTGTAATTGTAATCGCCCGTAAGTTTAGATGAATGTCTTTTGACCCTTATTTCTATTAGAACCAAGCATCGCTCGCTTAGAATTTTAAGTTAGCTTGAAATTATTCATATAAATTGTGGTAATTATGATTCATATAATTGAAAAAACTGGTCAGTCAGCATACCATTATTGTCTTGCTTCAAACCATCAATTTGCTCATCTTCAGATCTTCGATTCCTTGGCTGTAGACTATTTGCAACTTCTGCCATTGGGACATTGGGATCGCCTTCTACTTCTCATGTTTAAAATATTTTAGATAAAAAAGGTAAGATTTTTGTAAATAAGAGTGATTGTTTGCACGACAAAATGTTTAATGAAAGGCGTCTCCAATAGGGCATAAATAATTTAAATAAAAAATGGAGAACACAAGACACAACTTACCATATTGTAAAATTTTGAAAGGGCCTAAGGAAAATTCGAAAAATCCTAGACAAAATATTAAAGCTAGTAACGCGGGTTTCCATTTTTCTCGAATGTCTGACATTTTAAAATTTAAATATGAGCTTGTAATCGGCCTATTAACACTACTTTTATTTCTTTAAACTAAAAATCTTTTATCCTACCATATGGAACAATTTTTTGTAAGTTCTCTCAAACTGGAATGACTTTTAACAAAGTTAATTTTATGAGTACAAATTGTTAAAATAAATTGTTAAAATGTTCAAAAATGTTCCAAAAAGTTTCTTGAAATTCACTCTGCAAGTAAAAGGAAATTAATAAATTACATGAATTTGTACTATTCCTAAGGTAACTGTTTCGAAATAAATTCTACCAAGTTCGGTTGACTCATACGTGTAATAATTTATTTATTGTATTGTTACTGCGTAATAACGATCGGAATCAAAAAGCTTTGCAACGATGTTTATAAACAATTTACAATTTCTAAGTATTTTCGTTTATTAATTTGCATTCAAGTCCGGCATATTGTTGAAACATTGTCATTGTGGCTAGAAAATCAATTACCTTAGAAAGTCGATCGTTTGTATGTGTATTTATATCATTTCATTATTTTATTATTTGGGTTGCGGAATAAGCCAAGTTTAGATTTTACAAACAAAATGCACTTTAAAGTAACATTTTACTTCTAAATTGACTCACATGTAATTATTCCTTAATAAAATGAAATCCTGGTAAAATTCAAATGCCCAAAGAACTATTATGTATGAAATTATGAAAAATGTTTGGAAATATTTTAAAGATTTACCAATTTCGTTGGAAGCTGGTTCAATAAAACCAAAAACGAACGGATAAAACTTAACTAAAATAAACTTTACAAAGGTCAAACCAAGCATTATATTTTACCTGTATTTTTATTAATACTACATTTAGCAATTTAGATAACATTAAATTCTACCAAGTTCGGTTGACTCATACGTGTAATAATTTATTTATTGTATTGTTACTGCGTAATAACGATCGGAATCAAAAAGCTTTGCAACGATGTTTATAAACAATTTACAATTTCTAAGTATTTTCGTTTATTAATTTGCATTCAAGTCCGGCATATTGTTGAAACATTGTCATTGTGGCTAGAAAATCAATTACCTTAGAAAGTCGATCGTTTGTATGTGTATTTATATCATTTCATTATTTTATTATTTGGGTTGCGGAATAAGCCAAGTTTAGATTTTACAAACAAAATGCACTTTAAAGTAACATTTTACTTCTAAATTGACTCACATGTAATTATTCCTTAATAAAATGAAATCCTGGTAAAATTCAAATGCCCAAAGAACTATTATGTATGAAATTATGAAAAATGTTTGGAAATATTTTAAAGATTTACCAATTTCGTTGGAAGCTGGTTCAATAAAACCAAAAACGAACGGATAAAACTTAACTAAAATAAACTTTACAAAGGTCAAACCAAGCATTATATTTTACCTGTATTTTTATTAATACTACATTTAGCAATTTAGATAACATTATAATGTACTTATGTTATTTTATATACAATAACTATCATACAAAAAGAAACGTGCTACTAACCTAATTATATTTTGACATATTTAAAAATAAATTCCAATAATAATATGATGATATGAAATTCCATATGAATCAAATTTTAATTGAAAGTTTGAAACTGAACCGATCGGTGGAGCGTAAATTACATTATCATTACGTAATTTACCTGTTTGTAATAAATACAGTTCATGAAACTCATTCTCGTTTTTCATCACGAACAAGTCATAAACTAAAAAAAAATAAAGGGAAAGTAAAAAGTGATGATGTTCATTGTCTTGAACAGTGTGCTGATTTTATTTTGAAAATCTCTAATGAAAGCGAAATGATTCTATTGGATCTCATTGATATAATAAATTGTGTATTATTTCATAATTTCATAATTTTCAATTGTTCTCTTAAACCGATTGAATGAGATTCCAAAAACAAACTGACATTCTACACCTGAATTCCAAGACAAACTTACATCAAACAGAAGCATTATTGTAATGTAGCGATCATTAGCATAAAGGGTTACAGAGTGTAATAGTAACTCCAAGCTGAAATTCCTCATATTCCATGAAAAGTTTATAATTTCAGAGCCAAGTTTATCTTATCAATTAAAATCCAAGAAGTTGAGATTTTTATATCAATCATTGTTTTCAATTTCATTCATTCAGTATGCAAATATCTTACAGAACTGCGTCTCATAATTTATTAATATTTCCTGTAGTAGTGTTACATCATCCTTATGGAATATTCAGTAGCATTTTCTTCATTTTGTACGCTTCTATTGCAAACGGTATGTAAAAATTATTCATATATTATTAATTATTATTATTATTCCATTTTGCAAAATTGAATTAGCAAAAGTTGAACGTACAACTTCTGCTGATAATGGTCGTAGTAGGTGTGTTAATTTTGAGGGTAGTTAGTACAAGCAGACACGGATTTGTTCTAAAATAAATACTTATGCTAATTTTAATTTCATATAACTTTGAAACAATAATGTAATCTAAATCAATTTTGTAAATGTCTTTTTGTTTCGAAATACTTACATGCAAAAAAAATACGCGAATTTCTAAAAATGTCTTCTTTCAAAATGTATAGGTAGTATCACAATCTTACACAAATAGATACAATTTAATTTAAAACAATTTTTGACAAATTCTTAACGTTTTGAGCCAAATGCAACTAGTTTCATTAAAATGTGAAGCTTAAGTTCATTTAATACTCTGCACGGTTACATTTAAGGCAAAGTGATGCAAAGATCGGAAAGAAACTTTAATTATTTTCTAAAATAATTCATTCTTAAGGTTTCACACTACCCCATTCACCCCCTCAAGAAAGAAATCCATATGACCTTAACAATGAAGTTAAGACTGGGATAAGTAACCCATATCAGCCAGCATCAGTAGATGACTTCACTTGGATACGAAGTCCAACAGGAACATTTCACAAACTTTACTTGAATACTGGAACTAATGTTCCTATTAATAATAACAATGCAAATCCAGGAGATGAGCCTTTATCATATAAGCATCCCATTTTGTATGGTAAACAAGCAACACCAATAATCGAGACTGTCACTGTGACTGATGAAGTCGATACAAGAAACACTTATCAAAGAAATCCAAGTTATTCAGAACGAAGAAAATCTGCACCGAATTTTTTAAGAGTGAGCCCTAATGAAAATACCCAACGCTTTCCAAACCCTGGATCATATTACGCTAGCCCACCAGTTTCTCAACAACAACAATATCCCAATTATCCTAGTGAGTCAGTATATGTTAACCCTAAAGTGACACTTGGAACCACACCCCCCGTTCCCAATCAAAGCGTTTCATCCTATCCTAGTCAACCAAATGCTAATTTTGCTCCTCAGAGTGTATCAACGTACCCCAACTTTGAAACTCTGCTACGGAATTGGGAAAATTGAGACTAGT
>JAQGAA010002780.1:0-11998 GCA_034696425.1 Isotoma viridis | reverse complement strand
AATGCACTAAGAAAATTAAAAAGGCAAATGACTCAACATTTCCAGTTGAGTGAACATAAAGCGATTCGGTATTGTGTAACATGTTCTTCTCCATTATAATATTTAAGTAGGTTAAGCCTTCAACATATGCTGAAAATAGAAGTGGGTCTGTGTCATCCACCCTTTCTGTAGCTTTATTCTTTCTCAATAATTGACACCATTGTCCTTGCAATACATAGTGACAGGAGGACAACTGACACGGTACAGTAAAAAAGTGAGAGGAAGAAACCCCCATCCATCTGCCAAGTGAAAAGGCAAATTATATGACTACTACTGCTTTCAAGTCAAATCAACTACTCCACTGCTATGCTATCACAACTTTCACAACTACCTTTATATTATTCACCCTCTTTTTTACTAGGGCGGAAGGAAGGATGCTTCTTAACCTTCACTACTAGTGAGTTTCATAAAAAGCTTAATGCTGTGAACCACAGAAGAACTGGAGCTTGAAATTTCCTGGAATCAGAATCAAGAATTCCTCAAATGTCATCGTTTATTTTTCCAGCAAATTAGAAATTTTAAAACCAAACCAATTACTATAGGCATTTTAACATTTCTTAACTTTCTATAAACAAATTCTGACTATTTCTAGACAACAAGTATAATAATGATGATATGCAGATATCAGATGAATAATCCAATGATCAATATCACATTCTTTCCCAAACCAATGTTTTAGGTATGATACCCCCAAAATTCTATTATGTGTGCTTAAAACATCAAAAAGCTTTTGAAAATTCGTCAGACTGGTTTCTTCACGCATAGCCTTTCCTCCCTTCTCAACTACATATCTTTTCAAAATGAACTCAAATGAAGAAATATCAAACGCACAAAAATGTATTCACATGCTTACTTTCCATTTCATAGGAATATCCTGAAAATTATGTATCATCTCGATCCTCTTTGGAATAATATTCTTTAGAACTTAAGAGACGAACGGGAGCTACTAAATAGAAAAAAATGAGACTCACGGGCAGAAAAATGGAAAAGAAAGCCTTTTTGACTTATTGTAAGGGTGTAACAAGTGTGCAATTCTCAAGAGATTCTTCACGCCCCGTCAATCATTCCTCTTCATCCATTTTTCTCATTAATTATTCACCAAGGGGATCCTGGCAGCTAAGACCACCACCATCACTCCTACCTATAGTACCACTGCTATTACTACCGTCACTTTTCTCAGGCACCCTATCTGTATTTCAGACACTCACTCTTACTTAAAACAGTTCTTTCCTCGAAACGAAAATTCACCGATTTTCTTCTTCAATGCTTTAACATCATCCGTCAAACACATTAGTGCGTTCTTAAGCTTTGAACCCTAAAAAGCTCTTAGGTTTGATGTAGTAGGCCTTCAAAAGGCCCTGTAATGTTATAAATGCCTTGTGGTCTTTGACTTTTTTTCTAGAAATACATTCGCAGAATTATATTATAAGAAATAAATAGAAATACTTAATGTATCTTTGTCACAGTTGACCCGCATTCTTGTAATTAAAGTTATACATACTGTACCCGATACGAAAAGTAAGATTCATAGTCGAGAAAGTCTTAATCATACAAAATCGACAAGGGAATAAGAACGATGTTGATGACGAGGGTATTAATGGTTCTCTTTATTAATAACTCATCTTACTTTTTAGCAAGGTTGACCTTTTAGTTTTTGCTTTTGTCAGCACAGGTCAGAGAGAGTCTGTGGATATAAATAGTATTTACTTGCTATTTGGTTTTTCATCTAATTAATTTGTTATGAGATTCGCTTATAGCAATAGGACTGGACCGATAAGTTTTTTTGATAATGTAGACAACAAGACCGTAGACACTGAAGGAATGAAAATAGGTTGAAATTTTACTTGCATTGCAGCTATAATTGCAAAAAATGGCATTTTTACTCAATAAACATTCAAGGTTTACGCAGAATAAAATGGAAAAATGTAAAGAAACTACATTCAGATACCGTTTAAAATGAATTTTCTATCTGGTGGCATGGGTGTTGCTGGAGTATCTTATTTGAATAAAAAAGTTTCTGCTACTCTTCTTGTTGTCTGATCATTTCTGTTTCTCGGCTACGAAGTAAAGGAAATCGACTATAGTTTAGGTTTATTTGCTTAAGCCGATTATCATTATTAGAAAAGTCATCTTTGATAAAGTTACTATTTTGGTTAGCTATATGAATAAAGGGTGATTGTAAATGCACTTATTTATATGAAATTCATATCAGTCAAGGACTCAGCATTTGGAAAGTCTAACCTGAAATATGCGCTTTATATATTACGGTACATACGAAAATAAACAATTGTTACTGATTCTGAATGAAAATAAAAGTCAAATGGTCTAGGAAATATCAAATATCGATATTTGCTTTAATGGTCTATTAGGTACATTTTTTGGCTTAGTAGTCTTTTAACTAACTTAAGACCTTTCAGTTAAAACAATAAATTAGAAGGGATGAAGAAATTTTCAATTAGAGATTCTACCTCGAAGTATCCTATAAAATCATCACAAGTGCTGTTGGTATATGAGGTTTTTCGTGTAACATGCTACCATTTTTCCTTGATCCTTAAACTTGACATTTCTAACCAAAACATCCTGTAACAACACATCGATAAAAAACCTCTCCGTCTAAAATTGCAACAAAATAATACTACTTAACGATTCAAACCTAAACTGGCCCAGGCATAACACACCTCCAGACCACTTTGACCCTTTCCTCGTTTTCACTTGAAGTAGATTGTTTAGATGATGATACAATACGATATGAGACGTCGACTTATTCAAATGTTTACTGCGTATCGTATCATCGCCATCATCCTTCGAACTTTCGAAGAGAAGCAGTCAACTCTAAATCATTGTACTTTTGAAGCTGATGAGGCATTCTACCTTATTGCACCGCAATTGATGTTCAGTGTCTCCACGAGAACCCTTCTTGCTTCGTACATTACATTCGTAGGCAAATAATAAATGCCAAGCCACAAAAGTATGCATGTAGGGTTGTAGAGTGCAGAGACTTTAGTAGTATATTAGGAGTATTTCGGGGGAAAGCGACTGGCTGAGTTGATGAGGTCGAGAGATGAACCGATTATTTGAGTTTCAATCTCATCACGGCTCTCTCAATTATTCAAATGACTCTACCACAGTAGTAGTAGTAGTACGTTGAATCAGTAGCATAACCCCCACTGTCATGACGCTGCTACTATTACTACTAAGCCCAAACCATAATACCTATGGCCTATCTATCCATTTATAATACCTTATCCAAAACCTTAGGTATGCATCCCTTGTTTTATAAAGCTAGTATAAATGAGTGTATATACTGCCGTTTAGTTCGTAAAGAGAGGACTGGAAAACGATAAGACGGTAATTGCATTATAATTCAGGCCAAGTATCCTCCAATCTACACAATCATCCACCCGTGTCTCTCTATCCCCGCCCTTTATTCGTATCACATCGCACAAAGTCATTCAAGATACCCGGGCATTTCTCAACGCATCTGCAACTTACCTTCCTGAATGCTCATCTCAATACTCATACATACGCACCTGGATAGAGAGACCGAAATCGAATTTAGGTTAGAAAAGGATCCCACTTTGTTCCAATTGTTATCTGATGTAGTTTTTGGCTTTGGTAATGGCATTAGACCCTGAAATTGATAGGTCGTTTTGTTTCTAAATTAGATTCAATTTAATAGTACCCTCCCCTATCCATTGCGATTTGTGATTGTGGCTATTGCAGCAAATAATGCGGATTATCTTTAAGGAGTTTAAATGGAATGCCTTTTCGTTATCTAGGAAGGGATTGGATTTAGAAAGCGTGGAATGCAGGAGTAAAGTCTGGTTGAAAGACGAATACCTAGTACCTCGTCTCTTTTTATTAAAGATTAATAGGTATCTGTTTTATTTTCAGTTTTTTGGGGGGTCGCACGTTCAGGATTTTCTTTGAGGTTGGTTTCTTTATAAGAGGAGATAAGGTTCAAAATTAGCATTAGCATTACTTTCCAGTAACTTACTGACTTACTCAGCGGGGTCAAATCTTGGCCCCGTTATCATACCAATTAAATAAATCAACAACTGTCTTCATAATTTATGAGATGAGTAGAGTGCCGATAAAAATGATAACTATGGTATGTCAAAGCGCTACTTGAAATTTGACAATATGAAAGTACACAATTAATATTTACAAAGAATGTGTTTTGTCCAAAACATTTTAAATTAAAGAGCAAGAGTATAACTTATATTATTATATTATATGTATACACATGCACAGGCACCTAATTTAATTTTAATTAAAAATTCAGGATGAGTTCACAGTTACAGTTCCCCTCGTTAGTCATTTTAGACTGAAACGAGATTAGTCATCAGTCATCAGTGATAACAGACGCAAATAAGCCTTATCGCAAATGAGTGCATGGTAGGTGTTCCTTATAACACAAAGTATGTTACTCCACAATGCCTCAAGGATATCTACCTACTTAGTTTCACATACTCAAATAATAAACCCTAATACTTTAAGAAATATGTAAATGAAATCGTATTAATTAAATAATACACCATTGCCAACCATTTCTTTCCGTTTACACAGCCTAGAAGAAAATCAACAAATGGCCGTCATCCATAATTTCCTCGTAAATGATGATGATGACTGTATAATCAAATGAGAAATGTATAATAGCCTAAATGTGTCGAAATAATATTCACGATTGCAAAATTATGAGATTTTGCCTCAAGCTTGCTTTCTCTTTACACAGACATATACCAAACACTTCTGCAAATTTAGTATATTCAAACTTACAAAGCCTTTATTTAATACAAATCCTAACTAACTAATATCCATGTTTAACCTGTACACAAAACCATAGGTGAATAAAAGCTTAGCGATAAACCATACCGTAGAATAATTCATGTCGACTTCCTAACACAAACTTTCATCGATATCTCACCTCGGGCTGCTTTATTAATATGTCCTTTGCGTTAATGAGTTACACAAGTAACACGAAAGTGTGTAACTTTCCTTTACTACTCTCATAGCTAAGAATGACTTTCACAACTACTGTATTGTGTGTATTGTTCACATAGTTAACGGAGTTGTTCAGGTGTGTAGTTTACGGGTACACAGTGTGTAGATTTGGATATTATTATTCTGTGTAGATTCTGTAGATGAATACATTTTTCAATGAGCTTAGTTCGTTTGTAACAGTTATAGTAGAAGTAGTAAGAACGTTAAAGTTGTTTCTTGGTTGCAACTTTGTTCTTGGTGGTAGTTGTATTTATTATTTTAATTGTTAAAAGGACCTATTTACTGCTTTTATACTTAACCAAAAAACCAGGTGAAAATGCCAAATGTATATTTCACATTGTAAAATATGGCTTAAAAATTGTATCCAATCCAGTTTCCTATTTAACCCTACGTTGCTTTCTCCTGCCAATAACAAGTTAATAAGCACAAGCTTATATTTCCCTATTATTAATTTTCACTGAAAAGTAACAATTACTTTTGATAGTGATTAAAAAAATTCAACTATATCAGTATTTAAAAAATCGTGATAGACACGTGTACCAATTTACCCTTCAAAAAAGTAAAGACTAGGATTACATGATTAAATTACATTTAATGGTTCGATATATTTTTCTCATAAGTAGCATACCTTATGATTCATGATGATAAGAAAGATGCCAATACTGACGAAGGTTTGGATTTAAGCAATTTTGAAGAGTACAGAGAGAAGATTCACATACTTTTTACTACTACTTGTCTTATCCTGTAGTCTTGAGCTCCCCCATTAGCTTAGTTGAGTCCAAAAAGAGACAGAACATTGTGAAACTTACTTTCACCAGTGAATTTAACAATTCTAGGGGTAAACTCCAACACGAAGTGAATAAAACACTTGCAACTTAACCAAAAGGAAAGAGAACAGGGCTTGAGTGTTTTATCCGTACGCATATATAATACATATACAGTAATACATTTATTAGGGATACAAAAAGTACTGATGGTACTGGTGGCACGAACACATAAGTAGCAGCAATGAGAAATGAATATATAGGCAGAATCACTGGATGAAAATCCTTCAGTTTGATTTCAGCTTTCATCCAAGTTAGACGGGAGAAAGAGAAATGTTAAGTCAACTAGTGAACTTCCAGTGGTGGTTGTAGAAAGAAATGTGCTATTCTTACTCTGATACAATTCTTAACGAGTCTTTGGGGCGAAGTCGTATCGTTGCAAATTCTTAAGAAAATTCAATCTGGTTAAACGACAATCAATAATTAACTTAAAGATGTCCCTAATCTTTAGAAAAAGGCAAAATTTGTTTTAAAATTTTTTTAAAAAACACCCGAAAAAAGAGTGTGTTTCAAAACCGTTTAAAAACGTCAACATAATTTTTACGTAATTTGCTACATAAATCGGTTTCATAACCCAAAACAATTACTACTAGCACTTAAATTGCTACACAGCAAATTAAATTTTAATTTTAATCAACAAGAAACCCTACAGCTTTTCAAATAAGTATTCTCAGAAACGATTAAAAAAAAACTTCCGTGTCTATTTCTTGAAGTTGAAGTAAAAGGGGATTTGACAAGTTGACTAAAAAGCCCGCAGCTAGAAATTTGACACTTGACACTGATTTGATTTGTTGCATATTATCACTACTACGCTGCGTGTGCATAGTGTCGTAAGTGGACTAGAATTAAATAAATATTATTATTCCGCAATAAATAATAACTTCATATGCACACAACACACATAAGCTGGACGTGTTGGGTATTTCTATGTAAATTAAACATTTCATACTCCCGAAAACACTCAAACTAGTATTTCCTCAATACCAACTATAAAAAATAATACAGAAAATTCTAACTTATAACTTGTGCTTTCACCCTTTCAATTTTCTTCTGTATTTCACTCTTTCTCATTGTTTGTACTTAAGCTCTGACTTTAAACTGAAGCCATCAAGCGACCTGTGTGATATTTGAATATACATAAACAAAAGCTTTTGTATATTTATTCTCCCAGTGAAAATATAAACTTTTAAGGAATTAAGGATTTTAGGAAACCCATAATAGGATTAGGATAAGGAGGTGTGGTCGTGAGGGTGTTTTCCTTGACGGAAGTGAACCCGTGAAACTCGGCACGGCTCTTGCTCTTATTGTTGCATGATGAAATGAAGTCAATTAAGGAGTGGGGAATTATTGTCTTCATCATTGGATCAGGTAAAGCTATTATCCACACTAGTCTACATGTTAAACTAAAATAAAACCATGAACCACCTACCACACAACCTTTCTTTTCCTTTTTACATAAAAGGTTAAATGGAATATCCATTCCTTGCCTTCATCTTCATTTTGAGTTAAATTAACTTATCAAATCATACACAAAACACACACACACAATGTCATAATAATACACTATAGACTATTCATCATGTCATTTTAAATCTTGCCTTGAAGCTATCTGCACATTTTAATTTGAACTTTGTGAATGAAACTAGTTGCATAGCCATTAAAAAGCTATTACTCCCTTGATTGTGTTTCCCTACCATTATCGTTTAAAACGGCTTATTTTTATGTCTTATCAATTCAACCAAATAGAGTACAGGTTGGTTATTAACGAAAATGCAAACTCATGAGTTTTCTTATCAGCAGAAGGGTTTGTTATGATTGGGCACGTGTGATTGCAAGGAAAGGCTTAAAACCTTATAATTTTCAAATTGCTATATTATTTTGTATAAATTCTAGCTATTACTGTTTCTAAAAATCATCCTTTTAACAATTCCATTTATATATCTTAACAACAAGTAATTTGACAGAAAAAAATTCCCATACCTTTTTTAATACCTCAATTTTAAAATAATTCTTTATACACAAAGTGCACTTACTACTAAAATGAAAGCACAACCTATTTACTTACTTTGGTACACCGAGCTTAAAAGTTCAACGTTCAAACTAAATCTCAAACCGTTCTAAAGAAACACACAAAAAAAGCCCAAACCCCACTGGGGAAACTGTGCGTGTATCGGGTTTGTGTTCCTTTCTTTCATATTCATACTCCTTTTCCTTATACAACACTATGAATTTCATATGAAAATGAAATGCCCATAGTGAAAGTTGGTTTAGTTTAAAAAGTATATTATAAAAGCTTGGATGAAGCATTAGCCCAACAAGTGAAAGGAGTGGATTTGAGATTCCTGATAAAATATGAATTTGATGGATTTCTCCTTTTACAGCCGCCTTAATAGAGCTGTTTTTGGCTCTTCTACGAATACTTTACTTATCTGCAGATGTAATACGTACACAATGTAGGTACGACACAGCCAAACTAACCATAGTTATTGCACTGTGTAGATGTAATATATGCAGTGTGTGTTCTTGTGGCCCCTGGTTTGGTTAGGTTAGTTTGGTGGTATGGAATGTTGGTATGTGATGGTTTTAGTGGTATGGAGTTTATATAGTCTAAATGTACTCTAACGAATAAACCCTTTCTACTTTCTAATTCTAAAATCTTTATAAAACTATCGTCATCATCATCATCCATAACTTAATAATGTTTTATAATATAGTTACAATGTTACAAAAGAAGGAAACATAAACCAAAACCTATTGAAGCTTTCCCTAAGAAACTTTTGAGCCTATATAGAGCTATCCTTTCTTAAATACAAAGTAACTTTCATGATCTCAACCTCTTGCATTACTTTTTCACGCTGTTTAATTAACCCACAAACCAGCCTGCAAAATACCAAAGAAAGAGCTCCTTTGAATTTTACAGTTTAAAATAATTATTTAATAATAATTCCATGCATGCCGAATGCATAACAACTTTCAAAAAGTACATAAAGCTCTTAAGTAATTAAACGTTGTTGGTATTTCTACGCACAATGTGTAATATTTCATTTCACTTTATGCTATTTTGAAATATGGTTTAGAATGTGCAAATAAAATCTTTTAGGGGTTCTGGGCTCATAAATCATGAGATGCGGTTGGGTTTTATTAAAGTGAAAAGTGAAACTCATTTGCAATTTATCATTTCAAAATGTAAAGGTTGTATTATTTCATTATAATGCAAATATCCCTATATTCCTTTCCTAAAATTCTACAACTTTTTACTTAACACTGCCTCTAAGAAATAAAAAGTCCATCAAAACCCCTTAACAAAGTTTATGAACAGGATACAACTATTGCATTTTGTTTGCATTGCATTGCAAAGAGCTTTTTACATCAGTGATTTCTCACTACACACTACATTTCTGACTGGTTGGTTGACATTCCCTAAAGAAATTTCTATGAATTTTTGTAACTCTAACTGCTTAGCTGTACCAATATTTCCAACAAACTACCACCACTATTCCATTCCATCCAACAAGAGTCTTTTTCTTCTTGGGAATTGTTTCCAACAACAAATGTATTATAATGCATGACTAACTTAGTATCCTAGCTAGACTTGACGCCAGGGGCATTTAATCCCTAAGATGGAAAGAGTGAAGAAGGAAAGACAAGTTTATAAATGTAACTAATGTAATAGCGACCCGAAAGAAATTTGCAAACTTAAATGCTTAAAATAAGCCTGGTATTTCAAACTAGTAGGAGGCTTGTAGAATCTGTATTGTATGTATGCACTCATTTGCTGTACCACTATGGCAATGTGGGTACAAAAAGTAGAAGTAAGAAGTAAGTAGTAGGTTGGATTCGAGTGGAAATAACTAAGTTTATTTCCTTAAGAGGGTTAAGTAAGTATAAGTTGCAAAACTGAACAACTTTGCAGTTTCGAAGCAAAAGAACAAAAGAATTATTTACCACTCAAGATTCTAAGTAAAGATTGTTACAAGGGATCTTTCTACAAGATGAATAGAAACGAATGGCTTTATCATCATTCTATTTAAATATACTTATTAGAATAAAGGGTATTATAAAAAACTTGACTACATTTTACTTTTGAGATGTCTTACTCGTCTTAAAATTGAAAGATTTTTTGAATTCTTTACTTCTAAAAACATTGCATTCCCATTAAGAAAATTCTTTTTTAAGGACTTCCGTGGACAGTAAACGCTGGTTTGCTATTCTATAAAATCATTTTAAATCTTCGTGTATTATGTCTGTCTTGCTGTCTTGTAAACTATCTTAACTTCATTCCATTCAAAGTTTTTAATTCAGTTCTAAGCTTAGAAAAATTATTATCAGGTGAATCTTAGAGCGTTTGCCTTTTTTATTTAACCTTACTTTCTAGATGACACCTTTAGATAGCCGAAAAAACCAAATAAGACTTCAATATACCGATATGCACTGCTACTGTGCATCTTCAAAGGATCATAAATTTATCAAGGCATTACAGATAGAGATTTTGTTTGAGGGAGCCCAAAATTACAAAGGTTCAGTGGGGAAACTTACACTAAATAATTTATTGTTTTATTTATCCTATTGTTAAAGAGATGACTTATATAATATCAAACATCTCTGGATATAAATGTATAAAATAAGCAAAAGTAAAGTAATGTCAAGTTTAAGGATGTTTCTTTAATAATTATGCACTATTCAATAATATGCCTCAGTTTGCCGAATTTGCTTAATCCTTTATGTTTAATGCACAAATTTTTAACAAATTTAACATTAAAATTTTTCTACACCATGATTCTTAACAAAAATATTCTTTAAATTTTACCCTTTACAGTTGTTGGAAAATTAAAACTTCCCAAGATCCTGGTGCCACCCTATAGAATGAGGGGTGAAAATGCAACTCTAGAATGGTAAGTATCTTTGGCATCAAAACGACTTCTATGTTCTGAAATTGCTTTAGACATGCCTTGTGTAATAAATTCTTATTTTGTATTCCCACAGCCCATTTGAAATAGGAAGAGACAGATTATACGCTGTGAAATGGTACAAGGATAACGAAGAATTTTTTCGTTATGTTCCTCGATATCGTCCTCCAATCCACGTTCATCCTGTTGATGGACTCTCTGTTGTTGTAAGTAAATCTAAACATTTCTCCTCTTTCAATAATATTTAATTCCGAAGAAAGATGCACCTGATTGCAAAAATATGTCACGATTCAAGCACATACCAATAACAAAACAAACAAACTATGTTACGACTTAGGATTCACCCAACGCTGCATAAACAGATTCATAGTTCTTTAAGGATAAGAGTTTATTAGATAAACATCCAGGAAATCGATACCTTATTTTGCAAACTTCAACTTTAAGTAAATCCATACATGATACAAATAAAGATAGGATGGTTCAGGTTGACATGAGTTTATCGACAGTTCGTTAAGAGTAACATCTTCATCGTTTGCATTTCCACAACCTCCAAACTTATTTGGTAGTATTAGTTGCAGTTGTAGTAATGCTGAGGTAGTGAGTGGGTAAACAAAAATGTGAAGAAAAAAGCATCTTGAAAGATATATAAAGGTACTGCTGGTAAGTACTAAATCCAAACCCATATACCACATGGAAAGTTGAAGTCGTACCCATACCCTCTAGTTTCACCGTCAATCTTATATGAATACTTCAGCTATTCTATCGGTAAATCCGCAAAATTGCAAGATACTTCAATCTACTTCTCTCGGTGTCATAATATTACCTTAGATTATTAAATCCACAAGAGGCTTGTATGTATATATGTGTAATAATACATTTATAGAGGAACTCTGAGAAACCCGATCTGGGTAATATATAAAGTATCTGATCCGGGTAGGTCATATCATATCACCACATCATCAACATCGGTCTCACTTACCTTTACTACCCTCTCTTTGGAATGTACTTTATAGGTAAAACTACTACTATTATACGGCAGTGGTACCTCCCCGGAGATTGTAAATTCAAATTCTTACTCCTTGGACAAGTTGGTTATCGATTGTCACAAATCATTCAACTATATATGCAGTACACAAAGATCCTGCTACTACTACCACTATTACTATTACTTTTTACTTTTCCAACCCTACCATTTAGGTATTCAAACCTCACCCACCCGGATCC
>JAQGAA010002779.1:0-11999 GCA_034696425.1 Isotoma viridis | reverse complement strand
TAAGCAGTTGGATAATAATGACAGCATCGCATTTTGTTCATCTCTTTGTAGGAAACTGCTGCATTAAATTGAAACTCTAGTGTACATTCATACTCATACGGTGCTGAAGAAAAATCTCAGCTAACAAAAAATTATTACGATACAGCAGATGCATAAGAGTATAATATTATACGGTGAAACGGATGTTGATTCCTCTGAACGAGAAAAGACGTGGATATTGCTGCTGGTGCGGGTTGACCGGGTTGAGTTTTGAGGTTTTTCGAGTAAGTCTTTGTTCTGTTCGATGCAAAGACAGCACAGATATATAGTTTAAAAGTCTTACTTCATAAATACTAAATAAGTCAGTTGGTGCATTTCCCATTTTTTATGTATCTTATACTTCTCTCTGACCAGCCAGATGAACAGGTTTGGAAACTGGAAGATTCCCCCTTCCACAATACGGAAACTACAGATATGAGAGGATCATGAAGACAAGACACGAAAAAACTTTATTTAGCCATATGGCAGTCATACATAGTAAGGTAATGATGGTGATAGCATGTACAACGAGTATCTTGAAGTTTCGTATTCACACCAGCTTCTAAACTACATTGTCGACGGAAGAAGATAAGAACTGTAAACTCCTAACTGGCCAAAGATGTATTTTTTCGGAGATGTTGAAAAACACTAAATACTTATTCACACGTATGGAAAGAGATCCATGTGACTATAAGCAACAATATTGTGGGTGATCGATCGGTTTTTTCTTCGTTTATTACCTCCTATTGTGGTCTTACTTTGATCTGAAACGGATGAAAAGGATCTTTCTACTGCATGCCAATTATTTCAGAAGCAGACTTATTCATCTACTTCTCTATATAGTTGTACTCTAATTCCATTTTACAGTAATTTAATGAAGAAACTTTAGGCACATGAAAGTAAAGTTTAAAAATTTCAAGCACAAAATCAAATACTTTTGAACCCTGAAGTTTAGCCAATTTTTTTTGGTTTTAAGTACAATTCTCAACAGAAACCTTACAGGTAGCCACCTAAAGAAAAGCTTTTAGATAGAAACCTTTTTGGTAGCTGAAGATATTACTAATAGACAGAAACAAAAACCTTTGATAGAATAGAATTATATTATCATCCTGTCACCTGTCTTCCGGCTCTGAGCTTTGACCCAGACGACACACCTGTCAACTCATTTAAAATGGAGAAACTTTAAACATAATTAATACTTGTATCGGTATGCGGTACGAACAGCGTATTCCGTTTAGGTGGTGGAAAACTTTGCATTTGAATTAAAGTGGTTTTGATTTGTCTTAATCGTAACCCCTTCTTAATATTGATACTGGATATACTGAATTAAACCCAAAGATCAAAATCATTAAGAATGTACATTACCAACCATTATACCATCTTGATTGCATTTTTATCAAGAATTACATATCTTGCACATGAGTGATTACAACTAGGCTTTTAAGCTACAATCAAGTATTTAAAGCTAGCTAAGATTTAGGATGAATTTTAGAGGATTTCAGACATTTCAGAGACGTTAGAACATACAAAATCAAGATGTTTCTTTGTATATAAAAGTGAATACCATCTTCCTTTTAGAAGAATTGAAGTACTTGAAATGAGTTTCCGACCCGATGGTAAAATACAATATTGAGTAGACTCTCCAACCGACGAACCGACTCGACCTTTTTTTATTCTCATGTCTCAAACACAAAACACTGAGAGTGGAAAGCATATGCTCTCACTTCCGGTACTTTACAATTAGCTTATTTTTCTCTCATTCACCAACTCCAGGACTGATGTACTACTACACTACACTATAAATATGAATTTGGTTTCCACCACCATTGCTACATAGCATCTAGAATAGCATGCCTGCCATGCAAGTCAAGTTTACCATTATTATTAACATCATCTAAGCGATCCACTCAATCTCATCTCATCAGCATCATCATATCCGGTATAATTTTGTTGCTATACATATACATACACACCACTTTTTATCGCTGAAGACTTGTTTAGGGATTTATCAATTTTACCTCGAAATTGTCCCCAAGCTGATTAAGGTCAATAATAACTCTAATTCTTCCAAACACTTTTCAACTCTACTTGAATCAATCAACGACTTTAATTGTACTGTTTATGCCCGTACAACAATAACATTTATAATCTACGTATCAAAACCTAAAGAACAGATTCATGAAGTAAGATAAAAATAAAATATCTGAGAGTTACAAAGTTTGCGATTGTCTCCACACCAGAAGAGAGAGCATGTTAAAATATTTTCAAATCACAAGCGTAATAATATCGACACCGAATCTCACACATGTAACGCAAAGACAATCATAAACTTCATGTTGTTAACTTTTGATGGTTATGTTATACGGTTACATTCAAAACTTTAATCCATGTACTTTTTTAGGTTGTTAACATGTTAACAAAGTAAGGAAGATTTCTACTGCCTCTATGTAAAGGTTTTGATGACATGACAGCATCTTCCACGGAAAGAAGAACTTGACGTACGAAGAAAACCATGCGTTCAATTAAGCCACAGATGGGTAGAATCTAAATCTAACTCAAGTTTGTGTTCAAGGAGTAAAATATATGTTTTCTAAAGTGAGTTAAATCTGAACTGAATCAGAGCCTCAGCAGTTACGATACGAATTTATGAACGATAGTATAATGATAAGATTTATATAGTGCGAGTTACAGATACAAGGCAAGTAAAAGTGTAGGGCGTAGGGTCGAAGAAGTGAAGAAGGCTGTAAAACATAAATGAAACTGTTTATTTGTCCTCTTTCTGGTTCTGCTGAGCTGATGGCAGGCAAAAGTATAAAAAGTATTCATGGATGTAAAGTAGATATTTCCTTGGAAAGAGTGCAAAACTAAAGAAAAGATTCATTCCACCCATGTTCTTATGAGTACCGAACACCACCATCACCATCGATAAAATTTAGCACAAGGAAACGTCAAAAGTTTTATTTTATCTATGAAACAGGACAGCAGAGTCCAGTTTCTGAATTAGGGTAAAACACTGCAAACTGCAAAAACAAGACCATGTTGTAGATTAGATTTTATTTTTTTAACCCAATAGATAGTTTTAAAATAATGGCATTCTAAAGAATTAAATTGTCTAGATAACATAAAGTATAAATCAGTAGATGCATCACTACTTTCACTACCGTTGCCTACTTACTGACAACTTGACTCCAAAGATATTCATGCAAAAATACTGTTGTCTAACTTGAAAGTATCATTGACCAAGCGGGTACGAGTTTTATTGGGTAAAAACTCATACATACATTACAAATTACAACGGGACATTAAGTTTTTAATAGATTTTATGAATCAATTACTAAAAAGGATAATTTTTCATCAAACACTCATTCATTGTGGAATGAATGGAAAAGGGTTTTTTGGTTTTTAAGACTGACCCTCAA
This sequence comes from Isotoma viridis, assembly GCA_034696425.1. NCBI lineage: Eukaryota > Metazoa > Arthropoda > Collembola > Entomobryomorpha > Isotomidae > Isotoma > Isotoma viridis. The sequence goes on along the minus strand of JAQGAA010002779.1, from coordinate 8,562 downwards.
TTTTTACATTGCTTTGAGAAGAATCCTACAAAGGAAGGAATGTAACTTTTACAATGGATACCTATTTCCCCAATTCCCAGTACTCTATTTAAAGTAAAAAAGAAATATAAAAATAAAAAGTTGAATTGTAAAACGAAAATAAGGGACGAGGATGTGGATGATGAGAAAAAAGTATATGGAGGAAACTAAAGTGTAAAAGCATATGATATAGATTTTACTTTCTATTTGATCTTGAGGACATGTATAATATTCATCTTGTTATTAGGTTGCTTTACGAATATCTATAGTACTAGTGTGATTTTTAAGGATTTAAAAAATAATATATCTAGGAAATTGAGGACTATATAGTAAACGCGTACTTTAGATTGTATTCCATGACGGGAAAAGGGATGTGGTTTTCTTCTACGATCTCTTCAGGGGGCTCCCACTTCTTGGCCATACATCCATCCGCCTTAAGACGAGAGGATTTAAGAATCATACAAGGAAAGGGTCTTTCCATCCCTTCAAACCAGCTTTAAAAAAAATAGGAACTTCAACAACTGACAGCTGCAAGCTAACTGAACTCGCCCTTTCTTCCATATGAACATTTCTTCCTTTCTGTATTATTACTATTCCTTATTAATCTTTGTTAGAATTTAATATTGAAGAGGACTTTCCGTTCTTAAGATTTAAAATAACTTTAATACAGTAACTACAGTAAGGCTCTGTCGTCAGTATAAATTGTTTGTGACAAAACTTTTATTGAATTTTACAGGGTCAATTTCTTATCTAGGTGAATGGTAAATAATTAAATCGCGAGCAAGTGTGTAAGAAAGATAAAGAGCTGTAATAATCTCATACGAATGCAACACTTATTTTTAAATTTTATTTATGAAGCAGAAAAACAAACCTGGATGAATGTTTTTACATAGAAAATTCTGTATTTTTTTCTTTTTAAAATAACGAATATTATGAACTAAAATAATGAATTCGCTATACAATAAATGTTTTATTATGATGAGCTTTTGGTTAAAACGTGCTCATTATTTTATATTGTGTATATCTTTAGCATAGGCATATGTAATCGACGGAGACTATTAAATCCCAGTAGGGTCATTTGACTATAAATAGTTATATTTATTACACATTAGGAAATAAAACATATTTACATGTTATGCTAATCAGAAGCAAAACTATAAACATCATAAACATCCATTCCAGAAACTAGTGACAAAATTAATTATTAAATTTATCTTTCTTCGCCGTCTACTCTACTTATGCAAGAATTCTGATACAAAGAAGCAGTGACCGTAAAATACCATGTACAAACTGAAATTAAACAAATTCTGAAGTACAATATTTACAATCACCCCATAAAGATACATGTTGCTCATAAATTGCCAGCAATATTTCATTGCATATGACGAAAAATCATAATTTATTTGGTTTGGGTGAGATTGCATGCATGAAGATGAACTCGTAATTTTTAAAAGTTCATCACTGATTGATACAAAATTGAATTGGGACTGGAAAGAAGATTTAATCCTAAGAACGAACCCCAGCCCTAAAGAAATAGGAGTATAAAATTTTTTAATATTTATTTTTACATTTAGATACAAACATAGGATTCCACAGGAAACAGAGAAGTGGATAATTAAGAGTAGAAATGTAATGAAAATAAAAAATATATACAAGTAAACAGGAATTGGTGGATGGAAGGATGGAAGTAAGGTTTTAGTTTTTAGTGAATGAAAATGTATTTGGGGGTGTGGGTGTAGAAGAAGGACGACGGAGGCTTGTGGGCTGTGGGAGACACAGATTGAGATTTGAAAAGATAGAAGAAGAGAAGGAAGTGATCATCATCATTATAAAGAACCTCCATCCTTCCGAACCACACCGTATTATTCCCAACCCTGCTCTCTCTCTTTATTTCTTCCATTCTGAATTCTGACTGAAGACTCTCACTTTGATAAGCATTAGTTAACTAGCTATACATAGAACCTTCTTTAGCTCGTCTCTTGTGATCTTCTTGAGAGTGGAAAAGATTTCTTGTACAACATTAGTGTGAGACGAGTATAAAATGTAATTTATTAAAAGGGATGGGAATGTTATAGCTTTTGATATTATAACACTATTACACAAAACCTGCTGGATAGCACAAGGCAAGCGTGTTTTACTTATGATTGTTATGAAGATGATATTGATATTGGTTATATTATTTTGTAACTTTGTAAGGAAACTTGCCAAGTTGAGTCGCTCCCCTTCAGTTCTTTTTCTTCGTTAGTCTTTGCTCAGCTTGTTTTGAAATTTTTAAATTATTCTGGACTCTGTTTAGAACTTTTATTTTGGTTAGATAAGGATTTTAAAATTTGAAATAGTCAGATGGGATACATTTTTTAATGTTTCAAATCGTCACTCATGAGTTTATGGCACTTAAATGCATGTAAAGAATTTGGTAATTCAAGTTTAGAAAAAGCTTTGGAGAGTTCTGTCACTTCATAATAATCCCTGTGGGTTAAAATTTAAAATTTAAGTAGTTTATTCCAAAATTTTCTAAAAATTTTCTTGAAATAAGAATTTTTCATTGTTAATATGGTGCATATTGAACAATATATATGTACCTTTAAAATTGTATAGTACTTATAATGATTATATATTAAGGTAAGATAGTTGTTTGCCTTAAATTGTAAAGAACTCCTTGACTTGGAAAATCGCTTCTTAGTACAGAAAGTTGAGAATGAAATGAAACCATTATTATTATTTGTGAGACTGTCTGAAGAGCAAGACAGATTCCTTTTGGTCGTGTCTTTAATCATATGAACTTTGAAATAGGTGAGTTTTGGTCATTGTTATCACATCCTGGGACCTTAAAAGGTAGCAAGAGCTAGTAAATCTCAGCAGGATATCAACCAAAATCCGAAAACCTGCATAAAAAGGTGCCTTTTATCATCTAAAATGACTGTTTTCATCGTACTATCACCAGGCCAATGGGTAGCATATTTATATACAATTCCCATTGCATTACCTACTTTGAATCATCATCTTACATGCAGACGAATTTCCATCGCTTCATTGCATGCATAGAAGGAAAAGAAACTATTTATGAAAAACTTGTCTTGAATCAACAGTTTGACCTGGCATACACTTACATCGCTACATCTTAAGAACTTCTATTCAAAATCCTTCAAGGGAGTCTCTTGTACTTTTCTGTTCTGTGTACTCCCAATTTCTTTAGTGTGTCAAACCTTCTCCTATCCTTTACTTTATATATCTCAAGATACTTTTTTTTTAAATCTTTCTGAATTAGCTTTTCCTTTTTTGCTTTTAGGTAAATTATTCCTTTAAGCTTACACTTTTAAAAATTTCTCAATCAATGTCAAGTTTCTTGGGTATTTGGAGTTACCTTTTTAAAAACAATAAGGTATTCTTTACAGAACATAAATTCTAAGTAGTCGAAGTAGATGTAAACATCAGGTTTTAGGGAAACTATAGACAAAGTGTAAACTTTTAACCAAGATTATGGGAAAACAGTTGGTAAATTTTTCTAGTAATTTGTTTTTAGAATTTAGTATTCAAGCTTTACTTGATTTGATCATAAATCATGAAATATTCTCCTGATTATTTACCTATCTTTAAGGTGTCAATTTTGAGGTCACAGTTATACTACCTTTAATTTTACAGCTTCATTGATTAGCCGATTATTGTCCATTATGCATACAATACAAACTTCAATTACCCAATCTTGTTATGGACCCTATGTTTTCTTTTGGAAGATTTGGGGTTTTGGGATAATAATCACGAGTTGATGCCTTGTATTTTATTTATTAGTTTATGAGCTTTTCATTAAGGAAAATAAGCTAAAAAATGTATCGATATTTTCGATATTTCTGGTATTTCAAACTTTTATGTGAAGTACATTTTAAGTAGTACCTACTTTTCAGTTTTGCAAGCTCTTCATTTGTCAATGGAACTTCATTTCACTAAATCATGCATTTTATAGTTTCAAATAATAATTTCAGTTTAAAATCCCAATTTGATCAGCGATTCAAAGTTAAGGTAGTGTGACAAAGTTTGTCGGGGATTTATTGACAATAGAAACCCTATAAATGTAGAATCCAGAATGTCGTAAGATTTTCCTGCATAAATTGTTAGTAGTATCCGGGAATTGGTAGAAAGCCAGCCAATGACCATTCTGAAACTTTGAAATTAAATTTTAAATTATAATAAAATAATAAAAACTGCTGTAAATTTGCGAAATTTAGACGTTCTAGATCAATGAAACGAGAGTTATTAAAAAACGAAAAAAGTAATTTCGTTGAAACATAAGCAAGCGTTAAGAGCTAGAGTTATCTATCACAGCTGGCAATCAATATAATAAACGGCTTGAAAATTATCATGAAATTGAATAATACGATTTCCATTATATTTGGAGATAAAAACGTATCGTGTCTCTTCCCTTTAAAGATTCAAAATAAAATGATTAAGGGCCATCAAAAAGTGGATGCAATCTATAATTCTCTGACTTTCTAACGTTAAACTCTTTACTTTCAATGTCGCTACTCGCTAGTCCCTAATCTCCTTAGAAAAGCAATGTATAAGACCATTGAAGGAAGGAGAGATTTGGATGACTCGTATGTATAATTATTTAAACCCATTTGGAAAACAAGCAGGGAAGGAGAGGAAAGTTAAACTAGGTGTGTCATCAAGTGCTTCTGACCTTGACCCGTACTTCTTGAAATGAGTATAGTGGGGTGGTTGTGTTCTTTCTGTTGTAATATTATAGTTAAGTGTGATGTGGTTAGAAACGATGATGATGATGAAGGTGAGGCAACTTATTATCTGGTTAATTTACAAAAAGAATCATCAGAAAACGAGTCTCGCATCTCGACTTTTCATATTATTATTATTATTATTATCATTATTATTATCATTATCATTATTACTATTACGAGTTACGAGTACGTCCGTACTGTGCATAGGTAAATTTTACAAGTAACAAGTTGCAATATATTGCACTTAGGTACACACAAATCATATAGTCTCTGATACAACATATCGTCGTCATTTGAAATTTTTTTGTCCCTTAAAGCCATTTCAGATAATCAACATTATACGCTTTTTTACACGTATACAGCTTATATTATGCTCATCTCAGGTAGTAAATGGCAAATGTAAATAGCAAGCAAACCAATCCGATCCAATAGATCCTATATAACATTACTCTATATTAGCATATCAAATATCAATCTTAATGAAAACAGCAACCGTATAAATGTTTATAGCAGTTAGTAAAAGCTAAAGTAAAAACAAGCAAGGAGCAAGGATGATATTGTAAATTCTAATAAATATAATTATCGTCATATAGTTCCATAGAATGATAAAGAAGCAGGGAAGGGAAACCGTTTATTAGAGGTTGCTTTAATAGTGACAAAACAAGATGATGGCTTTTATTAAAAGGATGCATTAAGAAGGACCAGTTTCATTTCATAGGATCATACGAATACACATTTTATATGGACAACAACGTCCTTTTGTACAGGGTACCTCCAAACTTCTTGTCACTTTGTTAACCAAGGCATGGATTATTGTTAATTATGAGTAATCTGATCGACAAAACCTAAAGGATTGAATTAAGTAAAACTTTAAATGTTGGGCTGCTGAATATTTTAGTGGTGAAAGAAAATGTTCATTAATGAATGTTATGTTGGTTGAGGATTTTGTTATAATGTCTTAAAAAATCTAAATTGAAACCACCCTTAATAATATTTCAAGCTTCTGAAATTAGCGACTTACAATGGACACTAAAGTTATCTAGTCTCACACTTTATTGGGATGTGACCCATTTGGATCATTAGCGAACTTGACCTTCCGTTTATGTCCATATAATGTGAAAATAGATTTTAAAACGATTCATGCAGATAGTTCGAGTGCTCACAGACGTATGGATTTATGGGTTCAACGCGAATTTACATAAAATAAATAGCGCTGCTATTACTGCATAATGAAATGCGTCTCAAATTGATCTGTACGCACATGGTTGCATCTTGCTAAATCTCAATTTGCCTCATTTGCATGCAAAGTCTATACCTTCCATCGCCCACCGGGGTCATCAGTGCTCGCTCAGATTCAGATATAGAAAGGGTAATAGTAATAAGTAAACCATTACGATATAGATTAACCATGAACATTTACTGGTTACATATATAATTATAACATAGATTGATAAAGGTCGTGTAGTTAATAAATGTCCCTAATCCCTAATTCTCATTTGTGGGTAACTATAAGAAAAAACGGCAACATAGAAATCTCGCAAAACCCCAGGTTCGGGGTTTACAGAAATAAGTTATTTTTTGGTATTTTTTGATACACATCATTAAAAGCATTCATTAACTTTCTCAACCTAGAGAACACTACAAAAGGTTGTTTTCTTTTGAAAGTTAAAGATTTGATTTCAAAATAAATAAATAATGCTATTCACGGGTTACCATTTCTGGGTTTTAGTATTTGAGCCATATCTGGAGTCGATGATACGAAATGCTAGAAGCTATGCAAATAATTCACTCGTAAGAATTTGGGATTGAGCTTAGAATTTATTTGCATGCCTAATACTAATAATAAAAATACAAACTAAGCTTTTTAAAATATATTTTCATGATTAAATAGCTTCTTGCCTTGTTTCTGAAGCCAAGATTCTTCATGTTCATAGGTACTTGAATAACAAAACATTTGAAATAGCTGGAGCTGGAGGGTCGGTATACCGTAATATCTTTCGGAATGCATCGATTTCAATTTTATTTAGAGATTTTTATGTACCAAAATTATAAAGCTTTTAATTACTATAATTCAACAACTCTCTTAGTTCTATAGTGTTCAAAAAACAAGTTAGTAAATTGATTCCTTATTTGAGTTATTTATCCTTAATATGATACTATAGCATCATTTTGAGAATCTGTAAGCTTGGCTAGACGGTACTAAAAATTTAAATCAAGAAAGCTGAAGTGCTGCTGAGGAAGAGTGTAATAATAAACTTTATGAACGTTATAAACAGACAAAAAGTACATGAAATGAAAGATGTTTTAAGAATCAACAAATCTCAATCTATCTATGGAGTCAGGTGTTTGAATGAGGCATTAAAATTTTATGTATTTAGTCATTTTTCATCATGAGATCAAGATCATTGAACGGCTTAATGTGAAAAATTAAATTAAATAAATCGCCGTCACGCAAACGATTTTTGTCTGTACTGAACAATCTCATTTTTTAAGATTGAGAAAAATCAGTTAGCTGTTTAGGAGCTCAGCAGATCTAGTAATCTAAAAGTACCTAAAATGAAGCAACAAATTTTCTAAACACCCTGCACAGGTGAGCTACAAGAGTTACAACAACAATGCATCGTTAGAAGCCTACCTGCGTAGAAAGTTTAATTGGCAAAGGAGTGTTTTTGTGCGAAAAGAGGTGTTGTGTAGTGGGCCAGAACGGCGCCAGAACCCGTATGAGCCGACGAAAACTTCTTGATCTGTTCCTCATGACGATAATGACAAGAAACATAATAAAAAAACCATTCCTTATGGGTGTGACAACCCGTCTACAACAATATTGGCATTGGCAATAAGTAGGTAGTCATAGTCATTATATTTTTCAGTATGATTTTCTTTGCCATTTACGTACTTGGTATGTTATGATTAAGATTCCAAGCAAGTAGAAGCAAGTCTTCAGTCTTCAAGAGATCAGGTAGACTATCCATATCCATAATGAACATAGTTACAACATGGTTATTGATTTGATTTGGGTTGCTAGTGTGATGGTCAGTAGTTAGTAAACAGCGAGTATAACTACGTTAGAACTAGAAGGTCAAATCGGTCGCTTCGTATCTGTCAACCTATTAAGATTCAAAGTCTTCTACTGCCGAAAAAAATCGAATGTCTGATTATTAGATTTCGGTTATGGAGATACTATGTTAACAATAATAGGAAATGGAGAGTTTATAGGGAACAGATTAGTCTATAAACCAAGTTCAACAGAGGTTCAAACAAATCTGAATGACTTTCAACCGTGTTGCTTATCATGCTTTAGAAACAGGTGGTTTTATAATATAAAGACACCCACTCAAACAAACCTTCAGTCCAAGGGGATGATAAAAAAACGAAAGTTTTATCTTCTTTTTCTACCACTACACGAGGAAACATACCTGTATTTAAATGATAGGGGAAGACATTTACGATTTACCTAGTTCAAACTATGAGTAGATTCACATAATCACATACAACTAAAATTACATCTAGAATGACTTCCACATTTAACATGTCTTTACTATTCGATTGCTAGCTTCCTATTAGCTCCAGGCATTACTTGTATCATCTTTTGTTAAACGAAAAACACGACCATCATCACCAAGAACCTTGGCTGCCAACCACACGTTGGCTTTTAGAGGCCACTAGTACCAGCTCATAGGTAAAAAATAATTTTAAACCACTTGCGCTGGATAGGGTATATTCAAGCAGTTGCAGCTGCAACTGCATCAATAACAGAAAAATGGAAAGGAAATAAAAAGTTGTACAGTTGAAGTAGACAATATCAAGCTAA
>JAQGAA010002778.1:0-12001 GCA_034696425.1 Isotoma viridis | reverse complement strand
TGAATTAGAAATGCTTTAAGGATTGAATAAGTTCAAAATTACATTAAATCATTACAAAGTTTAGGAAAGAGCCCTTTTTAGATCCTGTATTTTTACATTTGAGATGGGAAATGGTTGGAAGTGAATGGATGTAGCCAATTATCCCAATTAGCACATCGTTTTTAATCAATTACCTTATTACGATCAGATTTATAAGAAAATATTGGGAAAATTTGCAAGTATGAAGCAAACTTTAGCAAACTGTTAAATTTGTTACTACGTATAATGAAATTTTGAAGAACCTATTAAATAACCTAAACCACCCACAAAACTTTAAAAAATCTCCACAACCCAATAATAAACAATCAACTGAATCAATACCCTGAAAAATAATTCTTGAAAGTATTCGTGGTTTTAATTTAAAACACGAATAATATTAATCACACCACCATTACCACCAGTAGTGGTCACAATCACAAACAAAACTACCTGATCAAACCTTATCAATCGTGTACCATGTGTTGCATAGTTGCATTTTATGCTCATTCTCAAAACTTATTCTTTCATAACTGACACACCTGAAATCAATAATCTAAATGCATATACCTAATACAATCATTACATAAAGGTAATAAACATGCTGGTAGTAGCATTTACTACTCAAGATTAGAACAATGAATCTCTCTCATCTCTGTGTTGATTTGCGAATTGCGAGTGAAAAATAACTTGACTAGATATTTAAATAGAGTTTTATGCATTATTACAACTAACATATATAGAGTATCCCTCTGGGCATCATTTTATCTTTACATTTTTTGTGATTTTTGTGATGGTAATTGAGAGTTAAAGTTATTTCAATTTTTGTATACACGCTGCATCCTAACATTGGAAATCATGACGAGTTTGGAGCAGTTAAAATGTTAATAAGATTGCAAAGTTAAAGGGTAACAAGTGTATGGAGATGAAAGAGTAAAAAATGCTAAAGCTTAGATGATGCATGTAAAAAGAGTTTTAATAGCCATTACTACACACTCTGCATATAATACAACACTGCGCTTACCATCATCATACCACGGAGAGGCAGACGGGACGGACTACACGAAGAAGAGATGATGATACTCAAGCGAAGCAAACATCAATAGTTCAGTCATCATCTTATCATGGCCATGAATGTTCCACACTACTGCTTATTATTACGACTACTACAGGGACAGGATAACTTCATTGCATATTGTAGTATTGAGGAAAAGCGCATATTCATATTAAAATACGAAAGTGGTTTCGCCACAATTTTTTCACACTACTTGATGAAACTCTTCAGTTCATTTGGCGAGTTGGACGGACCAAGTTGTAAAGTCTGATGACGCTCCCCAACTATAACTACTCATACCATTTTCATATAATTCTTAAGATAAAATATTATTTAGTCATAACAACTATTGTTTAATTACATGGGGAATTATAAAGTGTAATGTGCGTGTTATTCGCGTTTTGAGTGATTTTGAGTCCTTTTAAAATAATATTGGTAATAAAAGTCTACTTGATAATTCTATTCATAAGAAAAGTCAATGTAAAAAGTACCACGATTTTCCTTGACAGAGGGGTTTTATTAACAAATATTTCTTAATTTTGGGTTAACTGTCTGTGATCGATTATCAAATTAGAATTAGAAACCTCTTAACTCTCGCTCAGAGATCATTACACCCAACCCAACTACATATAAACTACGAGAGTGAGATGAGACTACGCAATATGTCACGCCAATGTCAACTTCCTTTTTTACCATCATTGGATTTACCTTAATTCCTCAAACGTGTAAAAGCCTTGGATGAGGAATTTTCATCCTAGTAAATATTATTCAACCCTATCAACTATGTAATTATTAGATTAGCTATTCAAGCCATATATTTCTGTAAATATACATTTTACTTATATTATTGCCTATATTGGACTAAGGATTAGGTTTGGACCAAGAGATGAAAGATTATCTTGTTTAATTAATTGGCAGATGTGCTTTGTGTTCCATTTTCAAGGTCCTGTCTCAAAGTGGTTAGTTTAACGTTGGTTGGAAAATCTTGTTTTATACTGGAAATTATATTGAAAAATTGAGACTTCTTGAGGTTTCCAGTCTTATTGGAAGCAAATTGAGACAAATCTCTTTTTTCCCAAAAAAACTATTTTGACAAAGTGAAACGAATGAAAAAAAAACATCTAATTAAAATGCTGGAAAAATGATAAAGATATTTAATTAATTTCTAAATGGAATTTCGGGCTTGACCTAATAAATCCAAACATTTAATAAAATTCAGCTTCAATCTAAAATCAGGATGAAAAAACCACCACCATCATCATCATCAAAGTTAATAATTCTCCATGCCTGGGCTGCTGCTGCTGTTCTCTTCGTCCTTGGTAAGCTTTGTTACTCCATTACTGTTGCATTACTATACACAACTACTTAATAATTATTTTAAGCGTTTTTTTGCATGCGAAAAATATTCAATGTTATAAAAGTTGAAGTTACGAACTGAAGACTGCACATAACAAGTAGAAATCTGCTTGAGAGCAAAAATAAGCTAAAAAACCTTTCAGTCAGAGAAGGAACAGTTGGTAGCACTCACTAACTAGTTACTACTACCTCACTGGATCAGTATGTTATTTCTCTTTAAATCTTGTAAGTTGTAGGTACCTCTACGACTTGAAAGACGCTTTTAAGCTTATTGTTTATAATAATTTAAATAGGTTGAGTAAGCATGGTCATATCGTGTTTGTCTTATAATTATATCTACTTTGGGTTAGTAAGGAAAGTAAGGTTTAGGTTTGGATTTGCTTGATGAAGTACGCGTAGCAATGACGAATAAATTATTCTTTTATAATTTATCATTATGAATTACTTAAAAGTGGAAACCCCCAAAAAACAATTTAATTACTATTATGTGTATGTGATCTCTGACGGTCATTTATGTTCCGAATAGAGAGAAGCACTTATATGAGATAATAAACCTTGCAACTTGATTCACTTTTTCATCTTTTTTTTATCTTAAAACACTTCATAACTTTATTTTGGAACGAGCAAGTAGGGCAAAAGTCATTTTGGTGATAACTTTTTACCATGAGGCGAGTTGCCTGGAAAAAGGAAAATTATTTTTGTATGGGAAGATACTACAGCATAATGTTGAATGTAATGTATTTTTAGTAAATGAGAGTATTTTTACTATTACACTATTGATGATACTACTATTACACTGTCTTGTCTGATTCAGAATGAAACGCTTGGATGCTTTTTACCACACTACTATTATGCGTTTTTTGTTTACACCGGTAGTAGTCTGTATAGTGAGTCATTTGAAAGAGATTTTTTGAATGAGTTGAGTTGAAACATCCGGGTAACTTGGATGAAATCTTTGTTTTTAGAATACTGACTAATTTTATTTAAGATAACTACGTTTTTACATTTTACACGAGATGAGCAATTGTTTATTCTTATTTGGTTGGAGGTGGACTGGACGGTATTCCTATAACATAACGTTTAGGTTGTACAATGTGAAAGTGAAATTCTTTTAGATTTTGTCCTGGTCCAGGAGGAAAATAAAGTCTTACAAGTCTTTGAAAATTGATTAGAATTTTTGATTAATTTTGAAGCTAAAAGTACCCAAGGATTGTATTCAAAAAGGAGTTTTTGGGTAGTTTTTTTCAGGTCCGTTTACTAGAGTTTTGCATTTTCAGTCCAATCTATCTCATGGTCATGCTATAATAATGAATTCGATGATTTCGTGTAGCTCTCAAGCCCAATTTTTCATAATAGTTCAACCAAAATCAATTACTAATTATAATCTTATTAGTTTCTGCTAAAGTGCACTTGTCGGCATTATATATCAGTTTAAAAAAATTAATTCCAATTCAACAATTAGGAAAAATTAGCATGGGAAAAAATTCCTAGAATGGAAACATATAATTTGCATTACTGAATATTCATAGATAAAGCATAGATTTAAACAGAGCATATGAAGTAAGACTGTAAAAACCTAATTTGGTCGAGTTTTGTTTGTTGACATAGCCAAAGCAAATATTACGTATAGTAAACCTATCACTATTGTATATAGTAAGTATTACATACTGCATTGTATCAGATCAAACACCTTGCTATATTCTAAAAAATATCCAAAGTTGCAAACCCTTATAGTATTTTGAATCTGTTTTAAAGTTTTATCTTTGAAGTTGATAAACATTAAGCAGAGATGTTTTTTTTCGTATAATCAGATAGACTTCTTGTGGATTGAACAAGGTGTCGATGGCCAAGGCGCCTTGCCTGTGGCTTTTGTTGATTCTTTGACTGTTGACTGAAAGTTTTGAAATATTCCTGCGTGCTCTTATGAATGCAATTCGTATATCAGGGAGTCTAGATTTCTCTAGATTGTGGCTTTTGTGAATATGCATGTCTGGTAATGATGAGCTGATATTTTTGAAAAGGTTATGGTGGTGATTGCAGTCAGAGAAAAGTCAAGGAGATTTTCGGTATTCTAATTAGAATAAACGAACCTAATAAAAACTTTCACGTTTTTTGGTATCGGGTCGGGATGCCAACCATAATCTTCACTGAAAGGAGCTGAATTGGATAAATATCAGGTGTATGCCTTTTTCGGAGCAAACTTTTTAAAGTACAGACGAATGACTTTTTTCACCCAGGACTTTACGTAGTTTACATTATTGCTTAATTCAAATTGAAACTTAGTTACTTAGTCAAATTATCACTGATGTAGGTAATCCAGGTAGTAGGATACAAATCTATTTTAAGGCTACAATATAAATAAGATTACTTTTTGCTCAAATCATAGCAGTCAGTAGGAAGAAACCTAAATTAGTTTCTTGTTAGTTTACAAATTTATCTAAAAGAGGAACAGATTGTCGTTGTTATTTACCTTAATTAAACTGCCTTTCTAGTATTTATATTGGTTGATAAGGCTTGATGCATTGAACTACTGATAAGGAGCCAGAAACGGACATTTTAAGCTAAGTGGGTGGGTATGGTCAAGAGAATTATTACATTTGTGTTGCGTATTACTTACAAACAAGCTTGTATTATTTTTTTGGTATTAAACTCATTTGATGATACTCAGAACATGCATTGCCTTCCTTTTTTATTTGAAATAAAAGTCAGCAGTAGTCCGAATAAACAAATTATTGACTGTTTTCACAAACACAATGAAATCTTTCCAAAACGGACAAAGCGAATACAACACGATGTACGTTAGTAAAAAAACGGTAATGTTATTTGTAGGTAATAAACCTAAAAGCCTTTGGTTTGTCAGTATTTTCGGAGTAGTTTTGTAAAATATGAGTGAAAAGTGTTTAGTATTTAGTAACACGCAAGAAACATGAAGCAAAGATGATTGATGTTACACATTTCCTACATGTTATCATATTAAAGGCATAATATTACGTTTTACTAATTTTGTTGCTAAATTCTCTGTATCGCATTCTTTTTACATGTGGACAAAATTATTGGAGAAACTTGATAACTTTTAGCTTGCCTGAGCCGAATGAGTTTACTACTGGTTTTGCATGAATAACGAGAGTAAAAGCGTGCAGTCTTTACACTTTTGTGTGTATTGCATGCACTTAATACTTTGAGGTTTAATGCTTTCACTCAACTATAAGGTTGTAGGGTAAATTTAGAGACGATGTAAGTATTTAGTGTTTTATAAGAACACTAAATAGCGTTATTTCGTGACTTTCCGGTCAAGAGGGGGTAAATTGCATTATATGTCAGTCTTGACTCTTGACCTTTCCTTTTGGGTTGTTATTTATCGTTATTATCCTGATTATATCATTAACTCAAGTTAACTCAGTTTTATAATAAAAAGTAAATAAACTTCTAGTAATAAATCATCATTAGATCATTTTAGAATTGTTAAACTCGAAGTGCTAGTGCTAACTAACTGATAGGAAATTTAGATAATAATTTAGTTTTATCTGGTTTAGGCAGAGTTCCACTTAGAAATACAAAACATGCACAATCTTACATTTGTGTCATCATTAGGTCTGCAAGAAATGTAATGACTATCGATATAAAAATGAGTATTTTCATAGCAGTTCAATTTTTCATAGTTAGCTAGTGTTATTAGCCTGAGAGTTTAACAATTCTAAAATGATCTAATGATGATTTATTACTAGAAGTTTATTTACTTTTTATTATAAAACTGAGTTAACTTGAGTTAATGATATAATCAGGATAATAACGATAAATAACAACCCAAAAGGAAAGGTCAAGAGTCAAGACTGACATATAATGCAATTTACCCCCTCTTGACCGGAAAGTCACGAAATAACGCTATTTAGTGTTCTTATAAAACACTAAATACTTACATCGTCTCTAAATTTACCCTACAACCTTATAGTTGAGTGAAAGCATTAAACCTCAAAGTATTAAGTGCATGCAATACACACAAAAGTGTAAAGACTGCACGCTTTTACTCTCGTTATTCATGCAAAACCAGTAGTAAACTCATTCGGCTCAGGCAAGCTAAAAGTTATCAAGTTTCTCCAATAATTTTGTCCACATGTAAAAAGAATGCGATACAGAGAATTTAGCAACAAAATTAGTAAAACGTAATATTATGCCTTTAATATGATAACATGTAGGAAATGTGTAACATCAATCATCTTTGCTTCATGTTTCTTGCGTGTTACTAAATACTAAACACTTTTCACTCATATTTTACAAAACTACTCCGAAAATACTGACAAACCAAAGGCTTTTAGGTTTATTACCTACAAATAACATTACCGTTTTTTTACTAACGTACATCGTGTTGTATTCGCTTTGTCCGTTTTGGAAAGATTTCATTGTGTTTGTGAAAACAGTCAATAATTTGTTTATTCGGACTACTGCTGACTTTTATTTCAAATAAAAAAGGAAGGCAATGCATGTTCTGAGTATCATCAAATGAGTTTAATACCAAAAAAATAATACAAGCTTGTTTGTAAGTAATACGCAACACAAATGTAATAATTCTCTTGACCATACCCACCCACTTAGCTTAAAATGTCCGTTTCTGGCTCCTTATCAGTAGTTCAATGCATCAAGCCTTATCAACCAATATAAATACTAGAAAGGCAGTTTAATTAAGGTAAATAACAACGACAATCTGTTCCTCTTTTAGATAAATTTGTAAACTAACAAGAAACTAATTTAGGTTTCTTCCTACTGACTGCTATGATTTGAGCAAAAAGTAATCTTATTTATATTGTAGCCTTAAAATAGATTTGTATCCTACTACCTGGATTACCTACATCAGTGATAATTTGACTAAGTAACTAAGTTTCAATTTGAATTAAGCAATAATGTAAACTACGTAAAGTCCTGGGTGAAAAAAGTCATTCGTCTGTACTTTAAAAAGTTTGCTCCGAAAAAGGCATACACCTGATATTTATCCAATTCAGCTCCTTTCAGTGAAGATTATGGTTGGCATCCCGACCCGATACCAAAAAACGTGAAAGTTTTTATTAGGTTCGTTTATTCTAATTAGAATACCGAAAATCTCCTTGACTTTTCTCTGACTGCAATCACCACCATAACCTTTTCAAAAATATCAGCTCATCATTACCAGACATGCATATTCACAAAAGCCACAATCTAGAGAAATCTAGACTCCCTGATATACGAATTGCATTCATAAGAGCACGCAGGAATATTTCAAAACTTTCAGTCAACAGTCAAAGAATCAACAAAAGCCACAGGCAAGGCGCCTTGGCCATCGACACCTTGTTCAATCCACAAGAAGTCTATCTGATTATACGAAAAAAAACATCTCTGCTTAATGTTTATCAACTTCAAAGATAAAACTTTAAAACAGATTCAAAATACTATAAGGGTTTGCAACTTTGGATATTTTTTAGAATATAGCAAGGTGTTTGATCTGATACAATGCAGTATGTAATACTTACTATATACAATAGTGATAGGTTTACTATACGTAATATTTGCTTTGGCTATGTCAACAAACAAAACTCGACCAAATTAGGTTTTTACAGTCTTACTTCATATGCTCTGTTTAAATCTATGCTTTATCTATGAATATTCAGTAATGCAAATTATATGTTTCCATTCTAGGAATTTTTTCCCATGCTAATTTTTCCTAATTGTTGAATTGGAATTAATTTTTTTAAACTGATATATAATGCCGACAAGTGCACTTTAGCAGAAACTAATAAGATTATAATTAGTAATTGATTTTGGTTGAACTATTATGAAAAATTGGGCTTGAGAGCTACACGAAATCATCGAATTCATTATTATAGCATGACCATGAGATAGATTGGACTGAAAATGCAAAACTCTAGTAAACGGACCTGAAAAAAACTACCCAAAAACTCCTTTTTGAATACAATCCTTGGGTACTTTTAGCTTCAAAATTAATCAAAAATTCTAATCAATTTTCAAAGACTTGTAAGACTTTATTTTCCTCCTGGACCAGGACAAAATCTAAAAGAATTTCACTTTCACATTGTACAACCTAAACGTTATGTTATAGGAATACCGTCCAGTCCACCTCCAACCAAATAAGAATAAACAATTGCTCATCTCGTGTAAAATGTAAAAACGTAGTTATCTTAAATAAAATTAGTCAGTATTCTAAAAACAAAGATTTCATCCAAGTTACCCGGATGTTTCAACTCAACTCATTCAAAAAATCTCTTTCAAATGACTCACTATACAGACTACTACCGGTGTAAACAAAAAACGCATAATAGTAGTGTGGTAAAAAGCATCCAAGCGTTTCATTCTGAATCAGACAAGACAGTGTAATAGTAGTATCATCAATAGTGTAATAGTAAAAATACTCTCATTTACTAAAAATACATTACATTCAACATTATGCTGTAGTATCTTCCCATACAAAAATAATTTTCCTTTTTCCAGGCAACTCGCCTCATGGTAAAAAGTTATCACCAAAATGACTTTTGCCCTACTTGCTCGTTCCAAAATAAAGTTATGAAGTGTTTTAAGATAAAAAAAAGATGAAAAAGTGAATCAAGTTGCAAGGTTTATTATCTCATATAAGTGCTTCTCTCTATTCGGAACATAAATGACCGTCAGAGATCACATACACATAATAGTAATTAAATTGTTTTTTGGGGGTTTCCACTTTTAAGTAATTCATAATGATAAATTATAAAAGAATAATTTATTCGTCATTGCTACGCGTACTTCATCAAGCAAATCCAAACCTAAACCTTACTTTCCTTACTAACCCAAAGTAGATATAATTATAAGACAAACACGATATGACCATGCTTACTCAACCTATTTAAATTATTATAAACAATAAGCTTAAAAGCGTCTTTCAAGTCGTAGAGGTACCTACAACTTACAAGATTTAAAGAGAAATAACATACTGATCCAGTGAGGTAGTAGTAACTAGTTAGTGAGTGCTACCAACTGTTCCTTCTCTGACTGAAAGGTTTTTTAGCTTATTTTTGCTCTCAAGCAGATTTCTACTTGTTATGTGCAGTCTTCAGTTCGTAACTTCAACTTTTATAACATTGAATATTTTTCGCATGCAAAAAAACGCTTAAAATAATTATTAAGTAGTTGTGTATAGTAATGCAACAGTAATGGAGTAACAAAGCTTACCAAGGACGAAGAGAACAGCAGCAGCAGCCCAGGCATGGAGAATTATTAACTTTGATGATGATGATGGTGGTGGTTTTTTCATCCTGATTTTAGATTGAAGCTGAATTTTATTAAATGTTTGGATTTATTAGGTCAAGCCCGAAATTCCATTTAGAAATTAATTAAATATCTTTATCATTTTTCCAGCATTTTAATTAGATGTTTTTTTTTCATTCGTTTCACTTTGTCAAAATAGTTTTTTTGGGAAAAAAGAGATTTGTCTCAATTTGCTTCCAATAAGACTGGAAACCTCAAGAAGTCTCAATTTTTCAATATAATTTCCAGTATAAAACAAGATTTTCCAACCAACGTTAAACTAACCACTTTGAGACAGGACCTTGAAAATGGAACACAAAGCACATCTGCCAATTAATTAAACAAGATAATCTTTCATCTCTTGGTCCAAACCTAATCCTTAGTCCAATATAGGCAATAATATAAGTAAAATGTATATTTACAGAAATATATGGCTTGAATAGCTAATCTAATAATTACATAGTTGATAGGGTTGAATAATATTTACTAGGATGAAAATTCCTCATCCAAGGCTTTTACACGTTTGAGGAATTAAGGTAAATCCAATGATGGTAAAAAAGGAAGTTGACATTGGCGTGACATATTGCGTAGTCTCATCTCACTCTCGTAGTTTATATGTAGTTGGGTTGGGTGTAATGATCTCTGAGCGAGAGTTAAGAGGTTTCTAATTCTAATTTGATAATCGATCACAGACAGTTAACCCAAAATTAAGAAATATTTGTTAATAAAACCCCTCTGTCAAGGAAAATCGTGGTACTTTTTACATTGACTTTTCTTATGAATAGAATTATCAAGTAGACTTTTATTACCAATATTATTTTAAAAGGACTCAAAATCACTCAAAACGCGAATAACACGCACATTACACTTTATAATTCCCCATGTAATTAAACAATAGTTGTTATGACTAAATAATATTTTATCTTAAGAATTATATGAAAATGGTATGAGTAGTTATAGTTGGGGAGCGTCATCAGACTTTACAACTTGGTCCGTCCAACTCGCCAAATGAACTGAAGAGTTTCATCAAGTAGTGTGAAAAAATTGTGGCGAAACCACTTTCGTATTTTAATATGAATATGCGCTTTTCCTCAATACTACAATATGCAATGAAGTTATCCTGTCCCTGTAGTAGTCGTAATAATAAGCAGTAGTGTGGAACATTCATGGCCATGATAAGATGATGACTGAACTATTGATGTTTGCTTCGCTTGAGTATCATCATCTCTTCTTCGTGTAGTCCGTCCCGTCTGCCTCTCCGTGGTATGATGATGGTAAGCGCAGTGTTGTATTATATGCAGAGTGTGTAGTAATGGCTATTAAAACTCTTTTTACATGCATCATCTAAGCTTTAGCATTTTTTACTCTTTCATCTCCATACACTTGTTACCCTTTAACTTTGCAATCTTATTAACATTTTAACTGCTCCAAACTCGTCATGATTTCCAATGTTAGGATGCAGCGTGTATACAAAAATTGAAATAACTTTAACTCTCAATTACCATCACAAAAATCACAAAAAATGTAAAGATAAAATGATGCCCAGAGGGATACTCTATATATGTTAGTTGTAATAATGCATAAAACTCTATTTAAATATCTAGTCAAGTTATTTTTCACTCGCAATTCGCAAATCAACACAGAGATGAGAGAGATTCATTGTTCTAATCTTGAGTAGTAAATGCTACTACCAGCATGTTTATTACCTTTATGTAATGATTGTATTAGGTATATGCATTTAGATTATTGATTTCAGGTGTGTCAGTTATGAAAGAATAAGTTTTGAGAATGAGCATAAAATGCAACTATGCAACACATGGTACACGATTGATAAGGTTTGATCAGGTAGTTTTGTTTGTGATTGTGACCACTACTGGTGGTAATGGTGGTGTGATTAATATTATTCGTGTTTTAAATTAAAACCACGAATACTTTCAAGAATTATTTTTCAGGGTATTGATTCAGTTGATTGTTTATTATTGGGTTGTGGAGATTTTTTAAAGTTTTGTGGGTGGTTTAGGTTATTTAATAGGTTCTTCAAAATTTCATTATACGTAGTAACAAATTTAACAGTTTGCTAAAGTTTGCTTCATACTTGCAAATTTTCCCAATATTTTCTTATAAATCTGATCGTAATAAGGTAATTGATTAAAAACGATGTGCTAATTGGGATAATTGGCTACATCCATTCACTTCCAACCATTTCCCATCTCAAATGTAAAAATACAGGATCTAAAAAGGGCTCTTTCCTAAACTTTGTAATGATTTAATGTAATTTTGAACTTATTCAATCCTTAAAGCATTTCTAATTCA
>JAQGAA010002777.1:0-12003 GCA_034696425.1 Isotoma viridis | reverse complement strand
TCTTGTGAAACCGAGTAAATTATATAGATACATGTTCAGGTACAGTGTAAGTGCAAATCAGGGACTAAGTTATCTTTAAAAGCAAGACGCCTGGTTACCTCAGTGAGGCAAGGTATAGTTTAGGTGCCGATATACGGGTGCAGCCAAATATTTTGACATTTTGGTAAATCCTAAATTTGTTTTGGTATAAAAGAATATAATTGCCTATTGCTGGTGGTTGTGGCCACACCATCAGTGGATGTTACCCTCTACACCGTTACACAGCATTGTATTTATTAATTTTAATTTCCACTGTTGTCTATCCTTATTAAATAAAACCACCGAACTACAATAATATGCTAGATATTGGTACCCATTGAATGACCTAAATCAAAATTGTTAAAGGAATGTAATTGATATAACTCCATATAAGTTAAATATATTGTACTTGAATGTATGATTAGTTATAAATTGATAAAATGTTAAAGTATAAAGTATAACTAATCAGCATTGAACACAAAATTGAAATTGTATCTGAATGCATTGTAGAATTTCTAATGAAATTCTTATTAAATTGTAATGAAAAAAGATGTGCTCTACGGGAAATTTCCTATAAGAGCTAATAAAAACTACTTACTACTACTACTACTACTACCATTTCATCATTATCATCATCAAGAATATGGTTATCTATTAAAGACTCAAAGATTTAGCATTTGATTGAAAGAGAGCGATTTAAAAAACGTAAAATGTCAAGAAACTGAAACTGGCACGTGGAACCCACCTTAAAGATTGAAAGCAGTTGGCAGTTATACCAGACTTATTCACTCTACTCATTCAACATTGATGAGAGTGCAATAATATTATAATATGTGTAAGTAAGTAAACGTAGTTTAGTCTGCAGTATTATTACAAGCCATTAACAAAATGCAGTAGTCTAGCTGTTAAACCTCTTTTTATTATTTTGGAAACAATTAGAAGACTTATTACCTTGTGAATGTTTACTCGAATTTTACTCTCTCACAACAAGCCAAAGGAATGAGGCAATTCTTCAATAGAAAAATCTTAAGAAGACATTTTTTACACTCAAATTTCTTAGAGAAATTACAACCCACAAGAAATTAAATACTCGCTTGCAACCAACAATTAATTGCTTTTTTACAATTTTTCTCATTTGAAGTTTTGCCGTCGTCATTCTCTCTCTCTCAGTACACACAATATAACAACTCCTTCTTTTAAATATTTTGACATTGTTTCTCATTCCAACTTTAAAAAAAATTATTTCACTATCACTAATACTTGTCTACCCAGACGAAGCAAAAACTACATGTTATATTTTTTTGTAACTTTTGTGCACATCTAGTTGTATCTTTGTGTCTTGTCCGAAGGCAATGTCTGTCTGGTCTTCGTCTCGTGTTTCGTATGTGTGTGTGATGTTAAATGTCTTTTTATTGTACTTTTTACAATTATTATGTATCAAAGTAATAATTATTTTACCTGCTGACAATATTATGTCTTTTTCTAATTTCTCACCTGACATCATATCATCATAATAGTATTTCACTATATATACAGTAGCCAGTAGCCAGTAGCATATAATATAACAGCACAGTGAAGTGCAGTGGCAATTGAAATTCAAGAACGAATTATTACATTAAAACTAGACGCATTGTTTTTTTAAAGTCGTGTGTACGTGCGAAATTTTATCTTAAAATGCCATTTCATTACAAGATTAAAAATTTAAAACAAGAGGTAAAGGAAACTGACTTAACAGTTTAGTATAACATAGGAATGAAGGGAAATTAATATTATAGTTTTTTACTATGTGCATTTAGTTGCCTTATCTTTTCTAAAAGTTTGCCTTACTTGTAAAATGTGGGTGGTAGTAGTAGTAGTATAGTCTAGTGTCTTGTAAGTGTATCTTTTAGCGTACACACGAGTCAATTGTTATTACGTCGAAGGACTAATTAATACAAAGTCACCAGTCACCCAGTATGTACTACGTGTGTAAATTTAAACGACACATTTCAATGTTTAAACTACTAAAAGAAACATTGTTTCATTTCTAGTAGGAGTAGTAGTAACTATGTATTTAAACTAAAAGTCATTTAGTAAATGGCAAAGCCTTGTATATGTGTATTTTAATACCACAAGGGAATGTGTAAAGTAAAGAAGGCAAATTGCATTGTAATATTGTATCAGAAAATGTTTCGAAAAAAGAATATAGCTGAGTTTAAAAGTTTAAAACATGATTCATTATTTTATTATATATTATCATCACCAATTGTTGTCCTCGTCGCCATCGTTGTTGTCGGCAAAGCGAGCTTTTATAACAAAAAGGAAAATCACACTTGAAACAATGAGCAATAAAATAATAGAAAAAATGCTGACTTCACTCGAACTCACTTATTAAACTCTTATATAGGTACGCAATTAGCCTGTTATAATTAACATCAACTTCATTCGATTTCTCTGTCAAGTTTACTTACTACGAGTGACAAAGATATAAACTGAATATGGGTGCAAAGTTGACGTTGACGACACAGCTCAGTCAAATACTTTATATATTCTTGTCTAGCTTCATCTCGAGACAAAAAGTAACCAAAAAAGGACAAAAATATATAAGATGGTCATTCAATTTATTTATCTCATTCATAAGTTAGTGTGTGTGCTTTAATAATAGTTCAGCTAAAAATGATGTATCAACAAAGTTTCATTTAAAAAAGTATATACAATGTTAGATTTCAAATTGATTGTTCTGCTTTGTTTCTATCAAAGAGAAACCAAAATCTGATAACCTGGATTCACAAGATCAATACAAAAACTATTAGCCGATATGCAAATCCAAATAGTAATAAATTATCTTGCTAACTAACTAATAATGCTTTTAGGCTTTGATCAATAGAGACAGATTAGGACAGAACAAAAGATGCATTGGAGTCAACAACCAAAAACAACAACTGATAAAGATGACTGTATGGAGTTGAAGCTCGTTTTCAAAACAAAACAATGCTTTTTACTCTCGTCTCTGCTTTGCTTTGGGCTGAATTATATTTTAGAGAGTTTGATCTGTTGCATATCTCTGTAGTTTATTAAACAAAATAAATGAGTATAGTAAAAATTCAATCCAGTTGTGATTATTAATGTGACTACTATTATTAAAATCTCATGTTATTGTATAGTTACATGTTATAAAATGATTTTTAAAGTTGTAACAACTGAATTATATTTTTGAAATCAATCATCTATCTACGTGTATACAACTTATCCATCAACTTTCATTCCCTTTTTGAAGCATATTTTAAAATTGTTGCAGCAATTGCGTTTACTGGTCAGCTCAAATGTCTTTGAGGTAGAAAACTTGATAAAAAACTTAAATTATCAAACAATATACAAATAGTACCTGCTTTAAGTACCAATAACTATTATCATTCACCACGTAACCATGTGCTGATTATAAAGCCAAAAGGAAACATTTTAATGTCCAATTCAAATCATTATTTCATGTCTGAAGGGTCAACAAAAAGGTAAGGCTATTGTTATATAGAGCCTCATGACATAATTTAAGTAGTAGCATGCATATACCACCATTTTTCAAAATACACCTTCCTTACATTACGCGTTTGATTAAAATTTTAAAAATTTATTAAAAAAGCCAAGAGATGCAAGTTCATCTTTTCTTGGGATTGGGATAGATAGAGTTAAAAGAGAGAGAGAGAGAGACAGAAGGGCTGGGGCTGGACCTCGAGAGAATAAAATCCGCAACTAAAGATCTGTGATGCATGAAGTTCATCATTATTACAATTTCATAAATTTCTTAACAAGAAGAAATATAAGATAATTCCTCTTTTGAAATTATCTATCGCAACAACCGTCACGGAATAATGAGACTGAAGGTAAGTTATCCTTATCAGTCAGCACTTGCCACTTGCACTAGTAGTCCCTAAACTGCACATGTTAGTAGTAGTAGTTATTATTGCCTCTTCGTACACACACACATACATTGGCAAACGTAACTAATCCTTTTTAATCAAAAGAAAGGATCAATTACATAATTCAATTTTTTAACGTTGTGCTTGAATTATGTTACTTGAGGAGGAGGAAGGATGAGTATCTTTTTTCTATTTTTTGGCTCAATGCTAAATATTACGAAATCTTGAGAGATACGACTGATGATAGTGAATTTCTTACAAAGGATCAAATTTAGTTCTTTGATTTCGGAACAAATTTCGCTAGAATTTTCTGTATTAGTTAGTAGAAAAACCCGGAAGTTATTGTGTAGAATTTAAGAAAAACGCTCACGGGAGATGAAATAGTAGTTTAAAATTTCTATTTAAAACAGTACAGAGACTTGTAAGAAGGCCATATAGTAGCCAGTAGGTTAGTATTTACTACCAAATCTAGTTCATTTTTTTCAATCTATTATTATCCCCCGAAAAAAAATCAAGTAACTAAACGTTTACTAGCTAAAAATTACTCATCTTGTCATATATAAAAATTTAAATAAAAACTGTTTTAGTTTCTCTTTTCTCCAATAAAAAACTAGTAAATGTAGAGAATAAATTAGGAGACATTTTTTTCAAATATTTTTTCTTCTCACATTTATATTCTCTGCTTTTTTGACACTTGAGTGTCTCTTAGTCTCTTCAAATATATAATAATAATAAGTGGCATGCAACCAAATATGGAGCATTATCATCAGTCTCTTCAGTGTGATCTTGTCAAGCATGCACACTTACACTTCACTTACCCCCACTACCATTACTACTGCATATACCAATCATTCTTCTTCTTCTTCTACCTTATGCTTAAGAAAGTGCATGATTATTATTATTATCACCATCAGTGAAGAAAAAAATCATTATCATCTTCAATCTTTATCATTATGCTCAATGTCCTTTAAAGTATTTTGTAAAGTTGAGATAAAGAAAGAGAGAGAACATGGAGATGGAATAAGAAATCTTGGCATTATTTTCTACAAGTTTCATTAACAACTGTTCATAAATTTTGTTAAGGATTGGGTTTCTTGAAAGTGAAGGTAGAGTTGGATTTAACTGTTAAGTATATTTTGTATGGAATCACTGTGGGTCGAAAAACTCAAGGGATTCATCATGAATAATTTCTAAACACTTGATTACACTCGTAAAAACTTTTACCGTGGGTTAGGTGTATAATATATATTGTTTATACTAGTTTACATTAGATAATTGAAAGTGAATGATTACAATGAACAGAATAATCCTAATAGGTTTATTATAACAATTGAGGACAATTTGAGAACAAGAAAAATTATTATTGAATGATATAAAAGGGCACAATTACTTTCATCTTTCCTTTTTCATTAAAAAATATTGCAATAAGTTATAAATATAGAAACCTTGATTATTATTTCATTACCAATTTCATTCGTTAGTTTTAGGTGTGTATTGAATATTGAAATTATTTAGAGAGACAAGGCGGACAGGCTACAAGTGACTTTGTACACTTTATATGAATAATGATGATAGCTTAGCATTTTTGAGTTTAAAACTATTGGAAATTACAGGTAGGTCTAGTAAACTCCCTCTGATTTAAAATAACATTAAATTTCAACACAGTCAGATTCTTAAATCTATAAAATCAAATCAAATCATCACATCATAACATTATTTTTATCAAGACAAGAAACAACTTTATAAGGAAATCCCACTGACTTGGGTTAGTCATCATCATAATGTATTTTTCAATTTCAACATTTCAACTTGATTTTACGGAATATTATTATTCTCTTCAAACTTCAAAGCCAAAGCCAAGGGAATAAATGGAAAGTATTTCAATTTACAAATTACAATTCTCACTCAATCAAATTCAATAAATTCAATAGAAATAAATCTAGCACGAAGAACAACTATATAACTATTCGTTCCGATAATAATCATGATAATAATAATAATTTTAGTTTCTTTATAATTCACTAGAAAATTGAAATGAATTTATCAAAAACTCCAAGGCATTAAAAGAATCTCATTAACATTACAGAGTGTACACGTACAATACGGAGGAATTTTTAAAGAATCGTAAGAATTTTTCTTAACTCATTCGTTCCTATGATTAGGTTACAATTTAATAATGCAATCGAGTATAAAAATATGAATTAAATTAAAATTAAAGGGTGACCCTATGCCAAATCACTCACGCATAGATTTAAATTTTCATTTTCAATGAATTTTCGCTTTCCATTGCCATCGTCATTACCATCATCATAAGAATTCCTTTTTGTATACAGACAGACTATTCTCCTTGTTATTAGTCTCTCTGTAGTTCAAAAATGTATTCAATCTTGTATTTCAACTTGAGATTAGAACACATACCACAACTAACAACATATAATCGAGTTTTATAGCCCTACATTTAGGTAATAATAATAAACACTTGTATGAGGTTTTTTCATGCATAAAGGAATCAATAGTCAATAGTAATACGGGTCATGTCAAAGTAGATTAAGATCAAGATCAAACATAGTAATAACTACTCTGTTTATATATTAATTGTAGCAAAGAGAGTTTATACCGCTGTTTGTGCGCAAGGCGAATAAATAAGCATTTGTGGTAATTTTAGTTTACCTAAATGTCTTTAAATAAACCAGGAGACAGTGCGAAGGTTATTCCAGATAGAGTGGAATAAAATATATTCATGGTTAAAATAATAATAAAATGCATTTTTATCTCCTTTTTTAAAAAAGAACCTTGTTAGCTTAGCAAAACAACAAAAAACTGTATTATTACAACAGATGATTTATCGTTTGTTTTTTAATGTTCCGAAATATATGCATTTGTGAAATTGTCATTTAATTTTACGAACTTAAACGTATAAACCATAAGAAAAAATTAAGCTTTAGAGTCGTGAAAGTTCTTTCTTAAATAATAAGTGTATTGTATTTAATTGACAAGTCAGAGGTTAACGATATCTTTGAATACATAAAAATAATTTTCTTTACAGAAGAGAGACACTCTTTAAAAAAATGTTTTAACAACTCAGTATCAGCCAACAGTAGCGAAAGTCAATGAAATCTTAAGTTGTAAAAGTCGCCAAAGATTTATAGAAACAATTAGCAATTATTTATTATGATTCACATGCTAAAAGAAAAACCATGATACTTACACGACTAAAACATTACTACTAGCTTCCATATTTTAAAACTTAAATACATTTTCTTCTTAGAGATTCAATAATGATTCAAATTCAGTAGTACCAGTAGTAGTGCCTAGTAATTAATAGCCTAAATTAATAATCCTTAAGACCATTTTCCGATTCATTCAACCCATAATAGTAACAGTCAATAGTGCTAACTAGAAGAACATAACCTAAGCAATAATATCACAAGACAATAAGGAGATTTACAAGAGTGAAAAAATATATTATAAAAAATGAGGTCACTCTCGTTTAATTTTTGCAAAGAGTAAAACCGCAAAAGATTCATACACACAGGTATAATTTACTATAACTTGTATTTATGACAGATTTTTAAACAATTTTTATTATCATTGTTATTATTATAAACCTGCCATTATTATGTTGAACAAGGTGTAGTAGTGCAATTTTATCCAATTGCACCTCTTTTTGAAAAAAAAATTATCCTTGTACGTAATTTTTTTAGAATTGTAATTATGTAAAAAAAAATCGATACAACTCAATACGGAAGATAACGCCCTACTAACTAAAATTCATATTAAGTTAGCCACTACTACTATTACTTCTATACGGAATATAGTTTTGTATTCAATTAGTAGCCCAAGAATAATTATCATAAGTGACTTATCAAACTTATCAAAAAGTTTGTTTCAACATTCCAAAAAAATGACAGCTTTTCAATTACCTTGTTAAAAACTCAACGCATTGAGCCAAAAATGAAATTACTATAATCTTCTCCTTTACCTTAGACCAATTAGCTACAAAGGTAATAATTTCACTAACCTTGGAACCTAGTTTAATATTTTTATTTATTAGGCTTTTTTTACAAGGAGATCCACCAACATTTATTGCTCCCTGTTGCGCTTCTGAAGTTAAAAGATATCTTATCAACATTTTCATTCCATTTTGCTAATTCGATACACATTGTTGTGTATTTATATGGAAAAAAGAGTGTGTGTGAAATTTTAGAAAAATAATATAATGTTATAAAGGTTTTGCTACCTGATAAAACGGGAAAAAAGTATTTCTGAGCTCGTGCAGAGTTTACCTTGCTTGGCTTTGAAACCCTATCGAATAAAAATCTAAATAACAAACCATTTTAAAAAATACCACAGTATCCTATTTTTTATTATTTTATTCCGCTTCTTTTATCAATGGAAATTTGCAAAACTGCAACTTATTGTTTTCAACAACTTTACCACAAAATAAACTGTAGTAGTGAAAAATTGCTTTAGAGAGTTTAGTCTTAGTTTAAGTTGGAATGCAATTTCAATGTTGCAATAATCTGCATATATGTCGCTTCACTGAAGGTATTAAAAAATCTAGAAGTATTTTAGGAAACAAATTGAATCTGAATAAGTTTTGATTGCTTGTGGTATTAAAATGTATATAGTACAAACAGTAAACAATGTAACCTTATGTGTGTAACTTTTATTAATTTTAGAATTTCAATTGTATTAAAAAAAAAGCCTTTTAAATTCCATTTTTACCTCAGACCATGACCAACTTGGGTGTAATATAGTAACCAAGCATAAACTTTGAGCAAAACAATATACGCAGTGCAATATTATATTCATTCATTTGATTAATTTATGAGCCTGGGGTTTAAGTTACTTATAGTTAGAATCAGTCTGAGGCTAAGTTTTGTAATTTCCTAAATTTAAGTTCTAAAATAATATGCAGGAGCTGTTTTATTAGAATAGTAGAAATTATATTGGACAGAGACGAAAACAAAATTGCATTTGGTTATATTTTGATTACAACAAAAAGTAAGCAATCAAAAATAAAATGGAAATTTTTAAACCTGCCAACCTACCTGTCGCTGTGGGCTATTGGCCCGATTAAGGAAAATCCTTTCCTTCCATAAATAAACTTTTACAAAAATTTCGATCTAAAAGTCATTAAGGATATGCGATTAGCTTTTGGTACTTATAATGTCTACTCAACCATGGAACTAACTTGTAAATCATAATGGTATCAAACTACACGTACCTACGTATATACTACTACTGCCATTACCTTTATTTCATTCAAAACCAATCATACTACAAAAAATCTTAAGTATTTACTAAGAGCAGTAAGATAAAAAAAAACCGCTTTCAGAGTTCCTCGTCGCTTCTACTCAAGCAAATAATTTCCTTGCAATTTTTCCGTTCACTTTGTCAATCAGTACATTAAGCTATTTTGCCGTTTTTATAGCTTTTCTTTATACTTTAGAATGCAAAAATAGATATAATACACAACACAACAATCCCTAGATAATATTATTGTGATAATATAATATTAGCTAGGTAGGTATATTGTGCAAAAACGAGATTAGATTATTATTATTCCGCTATAAAAAATCCCTGTTGAATGAATTCTATTTTGTTTCCCATTTTTCTGTCTTGCTAAAAAACGGTACATGTTTCTCAGCTTAAAGGCATCTACCATACAGAATTATTATCCTTTATTAGATATATATCTTACGAGTTATAAGGACCAAGGTTAATATAACAATTTTGTATATCTTTTTTAAAATGTATATCAAAAAGTATCAAATTCAGACAGACTAACTAGTCCTTATAATACATATTATTACCTGAGGTTGCACATTTTTCCGTAGTAGTCGAGGTGGTGGACTCGATTCTGTTGTACTTTCTATTGCAATCATTTCCTTTATTCAAATAATTTTTTTTCTGAATCATTAAGTCTCAGTTATATTCCCTGAGGTATGGATGGATGGATACAAAGAAAGCAAAAAAAAATCAACACTTTTTGCTGTGATTTCCGAAATCACACAGTTATTAAGTAGATGCACTGCACTATACACTATAGGTAAACTAATATATAAATTATCAGTATAACTTTTCTATATTTAATTTATACTCATTACTAGTACCAATACAAATACTAACTTCCTCGAAAATTAGCTTAGAGTAATAATCATAATAAAAAATAATATAATAATAATATACACAGGCTACTGAAACCGACAACAAAGTAATTTTCTTATTGTTAATGTGTAAAGGTAATTATACACAAGGAAATTATTTAATAAAAGAATCAGCTAATGGAAGGCAGAGTGAAGAACAAAAAGTAAAAGCTCTTTCTTTCTACTCAACTGCTGATATGGTTCTGATATAATAATAGCTCTTTGGTAATAATGATTTTGACGATGATGATATTATGTATGTGTTTGTATGATGATGATTATTATGCGATGATCAGCTTAAAAAATATTATGCCCGATTTGTTTGGATAACTTTACTACTACTTGTTAAATGCCAAGCTAACAGTAATAATAATGATGATGATGATGCTTAAGATTATGCACGATGATGCTGATGGTATTACTAAGGAGTTTAGGTTGTTTACACATTGATCAAGTGGAAATGCAAACTTATAACATAACTTATTTATAACTACATAGTCTACTCAATATTACGTTGGTTAAAACGAAGCCATGAAAGATATTTCTTATTTTTATTATTTATCGACTTTTATAGATAGCAAGAAACCCTGAGTAGAGTGAACGTGAATACACTTTTTCAAGATCTTTGCTTTTTGTATATAGGAATCTAAACGTTTGACTTGATGTAAAAAGGAAAATTAGCATTATGTTATTATGCAACGTAACGTTGTTAGCTCTCTATCTTAAAATCCTCAAGTGTCGATTAAGTCAAATTCAAGGCAAAAAATTCCATCGTGTATTTTGTACAGTGGTGTTTGTATATTCTAAAAGAAAGTATATTAAATATTACATCTTCTCTCCTTTAATAAAATAAAGCCATATGGATTGGATGATGGGTTTGGCCAGGCCAGCTATGTGCAGCAGGTGTGATCTATGCCTGCATAATAAAAAATTAATAAAGCATCCTAAGATCAATAAATAAATTTAAAAGTTAAAACATCTACGTTTTCCTTACTAAAGGTATAATCCACAGCAGCATTTCCTACTCATTATAAGTTAGTCAAATGCAGAAATTATGCATAATATGCTCGTTATACAAAACACTAACAATTTAATTAGTTGTACTACTACCGGTGCATTCTATTCAATTTGGTCAAAAAGGAAGCCTGTAACATAAAAAGGAGATTAGAATATTAATTTAACAAGAGCTCAAACCAAGTAATTACTCATTCAATAATACCGTTACTGTGTGTGTAGTGTAGTTTTATATGTTATATCACATTCAAACTCTGTTAAGTTTGCACTTGCACAGGATATGCACCTGTAATTTTACACTAAAAAGACAATGAAGAGCATTTCCCATATTCTATTATCTATTAGTAGTATTAGATATCAGTATCAAATAATAATAATAATTCTCCCTTTGGCCATCCATACACACATATACCATATGGTAATAATCCAAACTGTTTGGCTTCCTGTCAATACACTTTAACACTTTACGTAAAAAATCTATTTACACTCTTGATACTTTGTTTTTACTTTGAACTCATAAACTATCAGATAAATCTTTGAATGAAATAATCGGAAGTAAAACATTCACACACCTGAATGAAGCATTAGTGCTGTAATAATGCTATGTACAGTTATTATATAAATTCCTATAAAATCTCTTAATAATATTAAATTCACTATCATCATCATCATCGACGATGATACATGTGCGATTTATCTTGCATTTCTTCTCCTAGCCGAAGAACCGGTGGTAACAAAACTCAACTTAAGAAGATCTTTGAAAAGTCATAATTCAGAACCTTTACTTATACGCAACCATAATAATAATAATACGTCATTCTTCTAAAAAAGAAAATGTTAATGCAATATGCAAGCAAACTTGATCTCTTTTAGCAAAACGAAGGTCTCCTAAAATAAATAATCCTATTTGTCCTTAGACACCACCC
>JAQGAA010002776.1:0-12004 GCA_034696425.1 Isotoma viridis | reverse complement strand
GAGTGCCGAAGCTGATAGTTGGGCTCAAGAAACTAATGACTGGGGAGGTGGTGGCACTACTAACTGGGCTCAGTAAGAGAACAATTTGAATGTGGGCATAATCAACAGCAGGCATTATTTGTTTTATTTTATTTTAATAAAATTTTGCTATTGACTTTTACCCACAAAAGAAAATAAACGTTCAGATTTACATTATATGAAAGCTGTCTTCGGAATTATTAATTGAAATTAATGATTTTTCTATATTTATTTCTCTTCTTACTGAATGAATGAGAAGGTGATAAATCCTGATAAAACGAATATTCACTCTATCACTGTTACCGATTTAAACTCTTAAAGTTAAATTTAGTGACGGCGGTGAAGAAGACTTTAGATTAGATTTAGAAAAAATGATTGTTTATTATTACTCACACACTCCAGCGTAGTAATACTAGGCTTGTACGACAACAACTAGCATTCAACATTACAATAACAGCATAGGATTTAAATTATGTATATTATTATTTAGATAAAGCACAAAATCATCTAGAATTTTGATAGTAATTCGATATACACGACGATGATTAAGCTACGCACATTTTCGTTTCATCAGAACATACATGTGATGTGTCAGGACTAGAGTTGGGTGACTTCATAGACTAAAGAATATTCTTTAGTCTATGGGGTGACTTAAGGTCTCAGGAGTTGATTTTTTCTTCTATAAACTCTTTGAGTTTATCAGCATTAGCTCCAGAAAACTCTCCAACCTTAATCTCATTTTTGAAGAATATGAAAGTAGGCATGCAGTTAACTCCGTACTTCGTAGCTACCTCATCGTTTTCATCAACATCTGCCTTGAGAAATACAACGTTGGGAAACTGGGCTGCAAAACCTTCTATTTTTGGTGCTATCATTCTGCAAGGGCCGCACCAATTTGCGTAAAAGTCCAATATGACCAATTTCGATCCAGCGTCTTTAAGCTGAGTTTCAAAGTCAGCTTTTGTATGAACAGGTCGTACAAGCGTTAATTTCTCATCGGATGACAGGGCCTTGAGTGGGTCAACACCTCTCGATGGATGACTACGTGTTTTGCTGGATTCAACTTCCGCATGTTCTTGCTTCTCTGCTCTACAACAATTGCCCATTTCAACGAAAATTTTGAATTTGAGACACGAATCGAAATTAATTCACCTTAGCCCCATTTATTATATGCGGGATATCAATACTAGCCATCACTATAAATTGTTCTTGTCTCGACAAGTTATCCTACGCCAATTCAATGAGCGGTCATTGAAACCACGTTGCCAGGTAATAAATGTCGGTGA
Source organism: Isotoma viridis (assembly GCA_034696425.1). Classification (NCBI taxonomy): domain Eukaryota; kingdom Metazoa; phylum Arthropoda; class Collembola; order Entomobryomorpha; family Isotomidae; genus Isotoma; species Isotoma viridis. The sequence continues at coordinate 10,700 of JAQGAA010002776.1, read as the reverse complement.
TCCAATCCAATCACGAAAAACTGAAATGGGTTAGGACTGTGCTGTGTACCATGTACCACACACCTTATTTCGTACCAGAACGTTTTAAGATTCATTTTTCAATTGGAGTAGTTCCATCCCTTGACCCCTCGAGGGTCTTCAAAATTTTTGTGAAATGCCTTCAGGCAAACTCGCTCAGAATATTCGCGCAATGCGAGCAGCCCAAGAGGAAGCAGCAAAAGAAGCAGCAACTAAAGCTGCAGAAGAAGCCGAAGCTGTTGCAAAAGAAGCCGCAGCTAAAGCCGCTGCAGAAGCCAAAAAAGCAGCACCAGTTACAGATGGGCCTAAAATTAAGACGGAAGTGATCCCTAGGAGCAAATTTAAAACGAAGGAACTTCCACCAACAAGTGAACAAGACTTATTTGATCTAATCAATTGGATCTACAGTATCCCCTTTTCTCGTCAACTCTCATTTGTTCCCAGAGATTTTTCTGATGGAGGTATTAAAACGAAAAATTAGAAAATTCAATTAATAATTAATCTTGTACGGTCTGATGTCTGGCCGTTGCTAATGATATAAATTCAACAGTTTTGGTGGCCGAAATTGTAAAGCATTTTATTCCGGAGCTTGTTGAACTACATAACTATCCTTGCTTCCTCGGACGCAAAGGCAAAGCTTATAATTGGGAAGTATTGAATAAGAAGGTATTTTCTCAGCTAGGCTTCAAACTTGGAAAAACTTTTATTGATAAATTAGTTGCACCCAAACGTTTTAATGTTCATGATGTTACAGCCAGCTGTTACCCAATCGAAAAGGTAAATATTTAACTATTAACTTGAAGAAACTTGAAGAAAATACCAGTTACGTTAGATGTGCTACTTATTCTATATATATAACTTTAGCCACGTTTCTTTCTATTGAAAAGTTTGAAGAAATCGTTGATTTTATGAATTCTTGACAGTTTCTAGTTCAATTGAGAGAAAAAATATCTAGGATAAATCCTAAAGTATTCGACTATCGATCTGATCCATCAGCATTTCGACAAGATCCTTTTAAGAAAAAAGAAATCAAGAAAGAGTTCCGTCCTTTGTCAGCACAACCGATGTCCGAGACCATGTGGAAGATTGAGCATGAAGCATCTGAAAAATATGGCGAATACGAAGGAAACCCGATAACCTGGGATAACTTACCAGAATGGCACGAGGAAGCAGAAATGGCACAAGCATCCATTGGAATGAGCAAACAAAGATTTTTAAACTTCAAATCAGAAAAAAAGCTCTCTAAACTAAAAGCGAAGGAAAGCCAGACCGGCAATCTTACTGCAGTTAAAGAATTTAAAGAACAAAACTATAATTATGGTGAGAATAATGAAAATTATGGATCACCAATTGTAAGTCTTGAAGTGGGACAAAGACAATCGTGTTGCAAAGTTTGGAGTGATTGGGGGACCACAATTGTTTTGGAATGAACGTTGTTTATCTTATAATATTCCCTCGTTTATCAATCCGAATACATTAAATGTAATTTACAATTACTTAAATAAGGAATGTAAACTGGTAAATTACGGAGAACCTTATTAAAACTCATATGTGTGTTCATATTATTAAAAGTGATGTTCGTTCTAGCGATGCCGTAGATTTTGCAACTGATTGAATTATACTATAACTGATTATGGATTATATAATTATTGAATTTTCTTGAATCTGAGTACCGATTAGTGAACCCTATCTATCTTTAATTTCCAACCGAATAATGAAAAATAGGGACATTAATTTACTGCCTTAATAATTCATGTTTTTACCATTCATACTTAAACCATTTTGCATCATTGTTGCATGCAGAAAATTTTCATTGAAGCATGATGCATGAAGCATTTTAATAACATTTCTGAGATGTGCAATCAAAAAGAAATATTTTAAGCATGTCTACTTAAAAAGGGCCCTTGAAGGGCCTATACCCTTAAAGACCCTTAAACACCATTTTAATAATATTTCTGAGATGTACAATCAAAAACAAGTATTTGCCCTTGAAGGGCATCTCAGAAATTTTATTAAAATGGTGTTTAAGGGTCTTTTAAGGGTACAGGCCCTTCAAGGGCCTTTTTAAGTACCCATGCTTAAAATACTTCTTTTTGAATGTACATCTCAAAAATGTATTTAAAGTAGGTCTAGTGATACTTTGGTATACTGTTGAGATAGTTTATTAGCTTTCCAATGATACCCCATTTACCATATATTGTCATATTTTGTTCAAGGACCCTTAAAGTACCCCTTGAAGGGCCTATCCGATTTTACCCATCTCCGAACTCAGAGTTCCCAGGACCTTCATAAACCCATATCAGAAAACAGATTTAAAAAAAGTCGAACCGTTCGAAAGTTAGAGAGTCCACAGATAGATAGATAGATAGATAGGATAGAATATATTAATGAAATTTTCCTTACTTTTTTTAACATTGACAACAGTAGCCTTCACTTTGTCCTGAGCCAGTCCTGGAAATTTTTACCTCACATTTGTTTTGAAGTAGTCATATTCATACTTATCAATAGCTTCTAATACAACCGAACTATTTATAGAAGATGCTGCTGTGTTTGGAGTGAATTCGGATGCGAATTGATCACAAATTAAATCATCATCCTCACATATGCCACTTAATATTTAATTTGACAATTTTCGACTGACTTTTAACCTTATAATAATTAGTTAAAACTCATTCATGACACGCCATATTATATCCGAAGAGTCCTTACTTTCCATAAATTTTCTTTTAAAATATTGACATTTTCCTCTATGAATTTCCAAATTGATATAATTTCTTTGTACCTTATACTTTTACCAATCATTTACACTCGATGAACACTGAGTAACCTTCTTCAATTTATCTCTGAACAAAGAAGCATCATGGAGGTCTTTATTAAATCAAGGTGCCTCCCTACCTTTGTTACAACTGTCTTAGAATGTTATTAGAATCAAAATCTATAAATAATAGAATGCCCACGCATGAAATGAACAAAACATTTCTTTGGCTAAGAACAAGTCACCCGGGTGTCTGTCCAACGAGTCATTTCTGATCGTTTCCAAGGCCAGAGTATATTTTGCACGTACAAGATCAATGCCCTCGTCGAATATCGAACATATTAAGTACTAGCTACTGACGACATTATGCATTTTGGACAATGTATTACGTTCCAAAAAATACTAAGCATAAAGCATAATATCAGTTCACCTTCACCTCTACGGATCTCATTTACTGCCATAATTTATTAATAAAAACTTTATCATATTGAAATACGAGGGATTGAGATTCCGTTCGAAAGCTTGCAAATAAATATCTACTTTTTTTTAAATGTTTACTTTATCGTGTTTTCATACGTTTTTTTTAAATTGAAAAATATCTTAAGTGCAACAGAACAGATAATGATAATGTGGGGATGGACGGTTGATATTTGACAGCAAATCTAGAAATATTTATTTGAATCTTTGTCACATCATATGCATTTAGGACTTTCATTTCAGCTCGTCGTTGGATTGTCTTGTGATATGCTGCGAGTTAGAAATGCAGGCCAAAAATGGAAATGGGCCAAGTTCACTCGGATTCTAGATTATTTTTAAAGACTTGCTCATGAAGTTGCTTTAAATTGTTTTCATTCTAAAGCAGACATATCGAGTGACATTTTAATGAATAGGTAAACAATGCATGTATTAACATACTGATATTGTTAACAAAGACATTTTAAATTCCTATTCCTATTATTGGTAATTTTTGCTGCAAAATATTGTTCATCCCAAGATTTCCCAGCTGAATTTCAAAATTTTGGTCAGGCGTAAGTTCAAAAGAATTGCAGATTGGCTTCAACCACGAGATATTGTTATGTTTGGCTGCGACATTTAAGACCTTTAAATAATCGTTCATCATCGTGAATAATGACAAAAAAAGCTCGAAGGTTCAGGTCGCCGCAACTTAAAGTAATGAATGCATGACGAGCAAGGCGTAATGTGTATGTGTGCGAATATCTAACATTTTGGAGCACAACAAAAGTGGCGATATCCAATCCAAACTGCTTCATACTGCTCAACGAGTTTTCAAGCTAGTTCTAAGTAAAATGTAATTAGGAATTGTAAATTAAGCAAATAAGCCTTTATATTTTGGGGTGTTATAAAATAGAGAGTTCCCGTTGAGGTGACCTCGTGTCTTTTTTTCTAATCTGCCTAAAAATAGAGATGCTCCTCTCTCTTGCATTTTACCCGGAGAGGATAGCAGGAAGATAATAAAACACACAGAATAGCCCATGGGTTATTCTGTGAATATAGCAGGAAGTTACCCGGGGTATCGCTGCCAAAAAGACTACTAGTACATACAAGATCAGGTAAAATACTATTGAATCGTCTTAATTTCCTCCTCTCACCCTAGGCTTTCAGACTCTCGACTAAAAATTCGGTTAGTGTGTCCTAAGAGTTGCTTTGAGACGGGCGAACGAATAAAACCTTTTTCACTAATTCGAAATCGTTTGCTTTGCATTTCACTTCTTTGAACCGTTTTCGGTGCTTCAATACAGCTCCGTAGACTTCTATTTTACAGGTTTGTGCAAAATTTATTTATCTTATAGTCATAGCTAGTTAAAACGAGTGAGAAAAACAAAATTCAATTATTCAGTTAATAAATAAAATTTAGTGAAACTTGAAACTTTAAAAAAATTAAAATCAATACGTAGTCAAATGCAGTTTGTTATTCTTCCTCTAACTAGCTTAGATTGTTTAGAAATTTGTGTTTTTTTATTAAAGTTGTAGTTCAATTGGTATCATAAAATTCCCAAGGAATGAAGAAAAGGATAATACTTCTTTTAGTTTTAAGATGCTATTACAAGTATCCTAATGCAATATAATAAGACTGTAGGAGGAAAGTAACAAAGGGAAAAAAAAAAAAAAAAAACATTCAAATGTGTTTAATTTTCAGTCTTTGAGTCCTGAGACTTCATCCAAAAACCTTTCAAAATGAGCAGTGCCAGTTTCCGTCAACACTTCGACATGATCAGCATGCATGAACCTGTCCAGCGCAAAGCTAAATTCTGGACTTCATACGTGCGAGCACTTAAAGGTACAAAAATCTATAAATATTCCAGTAATTTAAATTTATGCCATTCATTTTATCATAAAGATAAAAGTAAGATTGTGTATCACGCTCTTTTTACATTTATTGTGTTTAAAATTACATAAGAACAATTTGGCACAAGAAATAATGCATTCCTATCTGTTTAAAATTGTTTGCTACCATTACAATCTCTCATATTATATTACTTTGCCAGGTTAGATTTTTTTCGTAAATTCTGCAGCATAATATTCTCCAATGCAAAAATACAATGCGAGAAAATTATACGGACTGAATACAACACGGAGGTAGTCAGGCATTTCTCTTATTATAACATAATGATTGTTCTAAGAACTACCCTAAACAAAATCCCAGCTACCATTTTTATGTAGCTGAGTATTGTCTAAGAATTCTTTGTCTTGGCAATCGGAGCCAGACCTTTGCCAAAATTCATTAAAGACTATTGAAGCGTAAATGAGCGATTTGCAGTATATACTGAATACTATTTATACTGAATATAGTTTCAGTCGCTTCCGTCACTACTACATGGCATGTCGAATTGGAGTATTAGAAAATTGCAAGAATTAGATCAGCATTGATGTAAAATTTTCAAATTACAAAAGGGAAAAAAATAATCAAAGAGGTATTTGGTAAAGCGACGCAACTGAATGCTCTACTACGTAGTCTGCAATACATTTTATCTGATTGCTAAGCTATAACTCAAGTCTTTGGGCTCGAAATATCTCGATTTAGCTAGACCTTGTCCTACTTTGTGTTTTAAACTGACTTTGATGAGACCTATTTGCCAAATTGCATCGTCTTTTTAACATACTCCTTGGACTTGCGAAATTGAAATGCATTAGCATTTCAGTATTTTAAATAATTTTGAACCGGGGTTCAAGCTACTGTCCTCAATTTCTTAGCCAAATATTCTATGCAAATGCAAACTAAAGGTATTTGAATCCCAAAATCTGTGCATGCAATGACATAATCACCTTAGAAAAAATTACAATACAAATGCATGTAACGGAAACGGAAGAATACACTCGATGATGCCGATGCGCTAAGATGAGACGCATATGAAGAAATTAAAAGGCTGATTTTCTTTTAATAAAATTAAGAACATACAATTTAATAACTAATGCAAAAAACTCAACTTTTGAAGGCACTGAGGACATGCGAGCTGAAGAAGGTTCACTCCCATCCAGAAGACGACCATATTCTGAAATCCCTGACATTTTCCCCCGAGGATTTGATGATTTGTTGCCAACTGCATCCACTGAAGGTGCCAATGCCCGTATCCGAGCTCCTGGTTACCGTTACCAACCCGTCTCACGAGAAACCTATGGCTACTCTCCAAGGGCCATCCAGCCTGTCGCAGCGCTCAGCAGCAGCAGACGCACTCGATATTAAACAATAGATTATTTTTTTTAATTACTCAATCATACTGAGCAATTACAAAATTAACTGCCGAACATCGCAACAAAATTTGATTAATACCATCCATTTCTACAAAATAACACCTTACCACCTTTACGAATAAAACTGAAAAGTAATGTAATGTAATACAGAGTATGTAATATTTAACATTATATGTATTTCGCAGCAGCAGAGTATTGATTACTACGAGACGTGACGAAATAATTTGTAAAAAAATATCTGCTCACACTATTTTTCATAATTTATTGAGAAGTAAACAAGCTAAGATTATGAGATAACATCGCTCTGGTCCATTGGAAGTAGAACGCATTTTCTAACAACGTTTTTGAAAAGTCTCGTTGAGCGTCCGTTCATCCACGCTAAGCTTTTTTAAATGACATCGTAACAGCATTAATAATTTTCAACATCATAATACAAAAAAATCCATCGAACAACAAAATTAAAAATTATCTGACTCAAAAGATCAAGAGTCAGTATTATGAACATCTTAATAATAACTTCATAACATCGAACGCTTATGTATACGGGGGTTGCCATTGGTCTGTTATTAAGTTGACATCATAAGTAACAGTTATTGTTTTAAGTTTTATTTTATTCTTTAAACACAAAAGAGCAAAAAATATTATGTTTAGTTATTATTTATGATTATCTTAAGTTGGATAAAAATAAAAACCTTAAAAACCCAACAAGAACTGAAAGATTTTTCTTTTACCTATATTAATTTTGGCCTATATTTAGTGAATATCGCACAATAAAGAAACTAAAGAGATAATTCATCTTAACATTAACACCAGGAGCCATAATTTGAAAGTAGCAATACAGCAGTTCATTAGTATTATCAAAATTCCCGTTTCCCTGATAAAGTAATTGGCAATCGTGCTAAGCTTTTCAATTTAGAATTACCAAATTATGCTAACTGCCTACAACAATGAATATGATATTTCAGGAGAAGCGACATGCTTCAAGTTTCAAGTAGTTAAAAAATGCAGTTTTTCTTTTAAACATCCATGCATATTCTAAAATTCGCCGTAGTCAATTATTGTGGCATTTTTTAATTGACTTTAAATTATGCGTATTCCTTTCAAAAAAAGTTGCTGATCTGATATAAATTATGCGATTTACAAATTTATGACAAAATAATGCTCTTAATTGTTATACAACTAGAGTACAACAAAAGCAAAGAAGTCACTAAATAAACGGAATGTTTTCCTCACAAACAATAACAGATAGAAACAGATAGGCCGCTATGGGGATAGCGGCCTTAGACTAATAAGAAACAAATCCCTTTAGTATAATTTTGTAGTCTATGAAGAAACCCTATTATGGTTCCGAGAAGCTCTTTAAAAAGAGAAGCCCATTTGTCTACCTTTGAGGTCAAGGTAACAGCGGTACCTTAAACTACAGCTCATAATTTCAATTACTATAGTAAACATTATTCCTTGCATTGACATAAATTAAATATCAAGTCTCCCTAATCAAAGTCACAAGTCACTGCCTACCTTCAGGTTTCATCTTTTGCAAACATTTGATTTTGAAAGCTTAAACTGTACAATTGTATAATGATGTCCGGAAAAGGCAACGTCGAATCTTTGTCTAAAACTCATGAACGCAAAAAGTTATGGACAAACGTGAACCTTTCAAACCTATCAAATAATAGAGCCATGACTTCTAATTCCAAAGGTCAACAATGGACTCTAGTTCAAGGCCAAGGTCAGAGTATTGTTAGACCCACGAAAACAACTTTACTTCGACACAATCAAGTGCTTTTGAAGGATGAGCAAAAGGAAAGGGAACAAGTTTATGGAATTCTTCAAGGAAATGCCAACTTTGACTTTGAAACTTGGAAACGAAGTCAGGAAGCTATGAAAGAACGAGAAGAGGTAGCAGTACAAGCCAAGCGTCGTCTGAAAGCGAAATTAGCATATCACAAAGCGATTGCAGCGAGTTCACAAATGATACAAAATAAGCTTGAGGTAGCTGAAAGTGTACGAGATGAAGGGAGACGCTTAAGAGAAGAAGTTGAAAAAGAACAAGAGGTTGAGAGAGAACGAAGACGCTTATTGACAGTTGAAGTTCAAAATGAGGCTGCACAATGTAGGGAATTAGTTGAGAAAGCACAGCTGGAGAAGCGTCGTCAGGCTAAGATGCTGAAACAGGAAACTCTTAAGCTTAAGGTGGTAAACAATACACAGTTATCTTTGCACTTCTGAGGGACTTGATAACAAAATTTTAAGAATTACTGCAAATATTAGAAATGTAAACTTATGATTTGTGAATTTTTAAAACGGTATACAGGAAGAAGCTCGCAAAAAGGAAATTGAGGAAATGATAATTCGAAAAGAAAAAATCCAGAAAATCCAAGCTAGTAAATTTGCCCTTAGGCAAATAAATACTCACAGCCTAAGTCCCGCAGCGTTTCTTGGAGCTCTAGGATCTCCTGACGTTGAAATACGCTTGAAGCTTACAAAAGAAGCGCACCATGCAGAGCTGGAGCAGAAGCGTCAAAAAGTTCAACAGGAGAAAAAAGAGCGTGAAAAGAAATTAGAAGAAGTAAAAAAACGCTTAGAAGGTCGTGTAGCCCAAAGGTCACTCACAAGGGAACTTCAGGGCAAATTTAAGCCTGCTATTAATTCTATCAAGCCATTAGGAACACTAGAGCAAGATGAAGAAATGAAGATTTTGGCTAAGGAATTGGAAAAACTTAAAATGACGATAGGTAGTAGTGCTAAAAGTCGGTCTGTTATGAATTTAAAATCTAGAAATACGTTAGTTGAGCCTAGTGTCAGCCACATTCACGAATAGCGTTTCTGTAATTGCAATATTGTAAGGCGAACTGACTTATTTGAGGTAAAGTGCTCCATGAATGAGAACTTATTGTTTTCAAATTCAGCAAATGTTGCACTAGACATGAAATTAGGGGGTAGAAAAATGACAATGTATCATCAATGAAATTAAATGTATATTTAAGTCAAAGCTCTTCGTAAGGCATTAGTGACTAACTAGTGTAACTAGTCAGGTATACCAATAATAATACACTCAAAATCAAAATTAAACTCAGAATCAAATATTTTTCTTCGTCAGTAAATAATATAATGTCTTGTTTAAAATGATTTTATTAATTTTATTTTAATTCAGTTTAAAGAAATGGAGTATCGAGTTCGACCTGTTTCCTTTATTATTTCATAAATATTCAAACACAGACACTTTAAAATAAAAATTTTTACTAAGTATATCGGTGTATCAGTATACACAATAACACAATGTACAAGAAGCATTCTTTGTCCGTGCTATAAATCATAAATCACAGACCGCAGCAACGTATCATTGACTCATCGATAAGAATTGTTGAAAAGTATATTGTCCACTATAGATCAAAAAGTCTTTTCGACTTTTTGTTTTGAAAATTTCTATCGTAAGAGACTTTTAACGTTGGACAAGTTTTTCCCAGCTCTACTTTTACAAATTACAATGTTATTTTGGCCCTCATTGAAGAATTTGAATGGAATGTGTTGTAAATGCGATTTAGATGTATCAAGTGTTTTTCTACAAAAATCAAGTTTTAAAAAGTAACACTGTTTAAGCTGAGAAGGATGATAATATGATAAAGAAAAGAGCTTAAAGCGATTAACTTTATCTCGATTTCTCAAAAATTTTTTTATTTTTTTGGAACTGAAATATTTTGAGAACCTTCTAAACAGAACTCCACAAGATTTTTCAATTACTACAGATTAGACTTCTTACCATGTGCAAACATGAGAGCAACTCTAATTAATGACAAAAAGTGTTCGAGAATTTTTTAAAAAGCCAGTGTTTTTGAGAATTCAAACAGTTATTTCCTACATTGAGCATCTATTATATTTGTCTCCTCATAAAAATAAGATTTCTATACCTCCCTTTCCCGATGTCTTTCCAACTACCAAATTGCATTATGCATTGTTTAAAATGGTATCCGGACATTAGATCCCGCACCTTAGATCCCCTGGAAAATAGATCCCCCCACCTTAGATCCCCTGGACATTATATCCCCTGGACAATAGATCCCCCCACCTTAGATCCCCTAGGACGTTAGATCCCTAAGACAATAGATCACCCAACATATATATTTCCAAGTTTGGAAAAACGAGGAATCCTGCAAGGATAATCATAAATAACGACAATTACAACAATAGTTTCCGATGACTCTCAGAAACCCAAATA
>JAQGAA010002775.1:0-12005 GCA_034696425.1 Isotoma viridis | reverse complement strand
CTCTGTGTTAATAAGGAAAAAATTAATGTGTAAATTCCATCCTAAAAGATTAACAGACATTTTCCAAAACATATTTTGCTTTCGGAGTTGAATTACTATTAATTTTTACATAATTTTAGAATCAAATCTCCAAAATGCTACTTACTTGATTTGATGCGACATATCGTAAGGGCACTGCACGATGTAATTGTTGTCTGATTCTATTTCTCCCGTGTCAGCCATTTCGAAACTTGCGAGCTTTTTCAAGTAAAAATAACCGGTGTCAAAACTAGAATGTTATTTTAAGATTTTAATTGTTGTTCAAAATAACAGTGGGCTTTTACTTTTATCCCGGATAGTGTACGAGAACGAAGGAGATTGAGTTTTGAAAAATTAAATTAAAAGTAGAAATAGACAAAAAAAGGAAAGCGCTGCGTGGGCTACCGCTGCCACTATAAGAATTAAATTTACAACAATGAGTCAATGGCTGCTCTTAATGAGAAAAAGGTAATCCTGTCTACTTCTTAAGATGCAATAACTCTGGTACGTTTATTAGCTAATTAAAGGCAATGTACCTTTACGTACCAGGTACCATAATTTTTACTCTAGACAGACAGTCTTCAGAAAATAGATTAATAGCATGCAAATAGATTTTCAAATATTCAAATACTAGATTGGGTATAATATTTACCTTCGCTAATGTCTTATTCTGATTAGATAAGTTTCTTATCAAGCGAAATGATATAGACGGACTGAAACCCAAAATTCTCTGAGTTTTAATAAATTACAGAAAACAAGCGATAGGTATTTTTAACTTACAAAATGTAGCAACTGTCTTTAAACAAGGTATACAATCTTAAATCATACCTTACGAAACTTAGGTGACACTAGATACCTAATAATAATAAAATAATGTTTTAAAATTATTTTTTTGTAGTTAAGGAACGCTTTCACTTCTAACAAAAGGTTAAGAAAAAGCGTACAAACAAACGCTTCCCCTTGGTCATAGTTATAGGTCATATCTTATCATACCCTCATACCGTCGTCTACTAAAATGGTTTCTCAATTCTCTGCCGAAAATCTCACATTCCCGAACCACATGGATTCTCAGTTTCTCACATTCCACTTCCAGTCCTACTTTTTTGCTTGTCTTGTGTCAGAAACTCCACTCCTAGTCCTATCTATATTTTTAGAAGGATTGAGTCGGTTTCTACAAGAGAGTGAGGAGACTACTCACTCTTAGTTTAATAATAATTCCGCAAGGTGCATCTCACAACCATTTTCCTTACCAATGGTTTCTAGCTGTTTGGAACAAATTAAAAAAATCCTTGTTAACAGTTCAGTTTAACACACAGCCACAATATATATAACATAACAGCATGTTGTTCATCGTATCGATCATAATTAATGGGTATAAATCTAAACTAAACTAAATCCTATGCTAAATTGCAACCATCCTTCTCATCCTCTTATCGTAAAGAAATAAATACCGCACTGCATTATAAAACACCTTTAAAAAACAACTTTGATAACAATGTAATTACATCATAAAGAAGTTTATTTATAAAACCATAATTTTAAGGAGACGAATAGTTTTATATGAAAAATGCATCCTAAAAAACCCGATACCACTGAGCAAGTCTCATAAAAATAAGTCATAACACATAACCCATGAGAAAAAAATGATTCCTCAGAGAAGTCATCATTACAGCCTATATGAAAAACCTTATTAAAATTTAAGGCCTATTTCAACTCAAGGAATATAATTACCATCATCATAACAAAAAGGTTAAAGTTCAACCTCGTTTCAATTAACTAGCCAACCCAAGCTACCATCATCATCATCCCTCAAAGCTACACACATTAATACTGAAACATTTCCTAGCATGCATCCGAAAATGTTATTTGAATTTTAAAAGCTCTTTAAACTTTTTAGGTTGCCAAAGAGCCCTGAAATTTTTATGAACAGTCCGAATGTGTGTGCGGTTTCAGTTCGTATGCATTTCATGATGATGATACGTCTGTCTCTCTAAAAGGATGATGATAGTTGCTTTGCTATAGTCAACCAAATGTTGTATATAAGTTGGGGAGTGAGTTTTTTAGAGTTTGTGTAGTAGTAGTAGTTAGGTTAAGAAAGTAACATTTCCTGGGACTCGTTTACCCAGTAGGGTTTAGTTTGAAAGTAGCATTGAGCTTGAATACGTTGTACATGAACAACTCTCAAGGGTGTAAAATAACCGTAGTCACCGTACATACGCCGCCTAATAATATTTTATAAAAAATCTCTCTCAAGAAGTTAGAACTCGGGCTTTTTCAAATCTCTCGGCCCAATTCACTTTACACTTTAGCCACCGTGTTTTCTGTAAGCATTGACTCTTGGTAGTAGTGTGTGTGCTTCATGTATGTTGTGTGCTGACCTGACTGACAGATAACCTACACACCATCATCATAATCAACAATAATTTATATTTAACAGCCAACAATAATATCAAATCATCTTTAAATAAATTATTACTATTATATATAAATATAACTGAATTTAACTTGAATCAGTTTTTATAAAAAGATTTATCAGAGTCAGCTCACAACAAAAGCTTGTAAAAGTTTTTAAATACAAAATAAGAAATCTGAAATCATAAAAAGAAGAAGTTCGTTAAGAATATTTGATTATTCGTGGGGGTGGGTGTTGTTGTTATTTACATTTAATTTGTGATTTTGGTAATAATTCATAATTTGAAAAGTGATTTAAAAATTTTAAATTGGATAACTTGTTAGTTTTATTGGATTGAATTGAATCCGTGTGAGCCGGTTGGTGTGTGTGGTCAGCGGTGGTAGTGGTGAGGTCACAGTTGTTTTTGGACTTGAGACTTTTGTGTATATTTTTTTAAGGGATTTTGTATTTCATATTTCTTAATATTTTTGGTGGATTCATTTTTGTAAAGAACATACGTTTTAAAGTCAGTGGGATTATTCTTGTCACTTGTTGGAAGGTTCAAGTTGGAACTTTTATAAGGTGAGTCATCATTTTCATAATAATATGTCATTATTGTGAGTTGAATCAGTGTGTGTTTTCTTGTTTTGGGCTTTTAAAATTTTAATGTGAAATGATATTTATAAGCTGTTTTTAAATAATAATGGGTAGTGGTTGTGAATGGGCAATTAGTTTTAGGGTTCGTTTGTTAATTAGCACATTGTTTGGTTTTAAAGGAATAATAATGTCAAAAATGTGTCAACGCCTTCTTCCTTGTTCTGAGTTTTAAATGGGTTTCACACTTACGACTTAAGATAAGTTCAAATCGAACCCAAATGCCATAAACCACAAGCTAAACTACAACAACCGATAGCCAACCTACCGGTGACCGGGTTTATTACCTTCAACTTTCAATATTTTTGATATTCTGTAGTCAGTAGTTGTTTCGTTCTTATAGAATATAATAGAATCTAGAAGACGAATCATTTGACTGTCAGTTAGAATTTGGTGTTTATATCAACAAGTTTACAATATGACAATGATGACAATTGAAAAATATTTAAAGTGGAGAACGTACAAATTGTCAATTAACAATTGACAATGCAAATGTCTAATCAATTTAATAAATGTTTGACAATCTATTTGCTTAAATAGTATGAAAAATATTAAATATGAAAATTAGGAAATAATCAAGTACCGGTCACCAATTTAGGAAATGGGCACATTGTTTGTATATAATGTTTGATTTTTGTTTGAATAGACGAGGCTGGAATCTAGATCATTTTATGCATTATGCATTGTTTTCAATTTAGAGTAGCCTAATTTCTATGCATAATAAATAGTGTTAATAACACATATTGACAATGATGAGTCGTGTTGATGATGATCATTGATGAATGATCAGGGTGGTGGCAGACCAAACAAATAAATTGTATGTTTCTTATACATGAGGACATGACAACTGACTGAGTGAGAGGCAGTAATACAAAAATCTCATATCAGTCACAACTAATTGTTGAATAATAAAAACAGATAGATTGTGGATGGATTGTGTAGTGAAATTAAAGTAATTTAGTAATAATCGTATATTATCATCAGTTTCTATTAAATCTGGATGATGGGGGTTGTCATCATTTTTCAACACAGTCAGTTGAATGAGTAGGTGGAAACAATTTTGTGCCAGTCAGTGTGTATAGTAGTGTTGGCTCTCAGGAGGTCTTTTATTATACTTCGGAGTTCATTTAGAATTTTATAGTTATTTATTTTATACAGTGTACAAACAGTCATTCAGTGCAGATCCACATCATCGGCATTTCCGTCTCCTCCATTTTTTTGCCTCAAGGAGCAGGAAGTCAACTGCACTCATCATCATTTTTTATCCGGTATTCTGCATTACACATACATAAACCTAAAGTATACTTTAAGTACTTAGAATAATAATATGATACAGTTTTGTGATGTAATTAAGATACCAAAAGCATTTTATTTAATGTATGCATTCATGCTAGGTTCACTTAGTTCACTAATCTGTTAAGTTAAGACCAAGAGAGTGACAGACGCAGCCTGTCTCATCTTCAGAAAAGTTGACTTGGGTCTGGGTTATAGTGTTGGTTTTTGTATTGGAATGTTTGTTGTAAGGTTGCATCTTAAAGAGCTATTAGTTTTACTAAGCTTTAATAAGGACCAAAATAAAAAGTCTTTAAAATATCTTTAAATTCATAAAAATACTAATTGTATACGATATCTCCTTGCATATATTTTTTAAACGGTTGATTATATTAAACATTAGAAAGAGATACAAGATACAGTCAGTGAATAATGAATCATTGTCAGTTGCTCGTGGGTAAAAAAGTTCTAAAATTGCTATATCATGCAACTTTATGCGATATTGAGAATGAAGGAAAAGGAAACAAAGAAAGATGATTCATTTGTATCATAACGGTTACTTGTGTTTTATTATATTGTTTGTTATAATAAAGGTTGAAAATTATGACGTTGTTAAAGTTTGGAATTAAAAACGTAAAATAGGGAAAGGAAAATTTGTCATGTAGTATGATAAATGTTTTTATGGCATGTGGGTTTGATAAAGTTAATGTGTAATAGAAATGCAGAACAGAAAGAGGGAATTAGTAACTTTTATCAATCGGAGATTAGTAATTTACAAGTCTTTCTGTATTGTGTAATAATAATATTTGTGGTTTTGAGAAATGAATAATTTCGGATATGAATAATCACATGGCGTAATTATATTCCGATAGAAAATGTTACCAAAACAGTAAAAAACCTAAGGACGTTGACTGGCCAATTGAATGACTCACGATAATTAGTAGTGAAATCGATAAGATAAGGTCGATAATTATTAGCTCTTGCCATGTAGTTATTTGCTTCGTAGAAAAATACGAATTCTTTCCTTTTTTCAGTGAGGGCAGAAAGAAGGAAAGACTTTCTGTTATTTCTATATTCCAAATCTGCAACAAAAGAGAAATAAAGCAACATCTAACATGCCAGCATTTCCTAGACAAACTATTGTATCCGGAATAGATTGGAAGTTTTAACGAAATATTATTTGAATATTAATTTAATATAGGAAATAGGTACTAGTTTTTAATGTAAATTAAATCAAACTATCAAACAAGACAACGATCACTTAGATCACTGCAGAATTGTATGTTAAGAGGGTTTTAAAGTTAAATTATTTCTTTTGTATGCGATATCATGCATAGGACATTTGTACATATATATCAAACAGTAAGTTAAGGAAAACCCTTTGCTTAATAGATTAGAATTAGATTCTTGCAACCAAATTCAATGAAAAACCTATTCAGGGCAGATTTTCTTATTTTCAGGAAGTCTAGTTAAACTGGTATCGAGTAATACTTCCTCAGAAATAGAAAAAACAAATGTTGAAGGAAAATGAATAACCATGAGGCGATGAGGAAAGATGATATTTTTCTTATCTAATCCAGACGAATGCATTTTTTTTTATTATAAAAGTGAAAAGTGTATGTATTTAATATTTGTAATAATAATTATCTATTCGATTCCTTCCGTGTACATTAATGCCAAGCGAATAATATGATGTGTGTTGGGTTGCATTTGCATAGTATAGTAGGTATATGAATAAATGAATAAGTTTAATATGTTGACTCAATCATAAAGTCAATTTAATTGCATTGAGATGAGACTGACAATTTTATTTTTCCTGCATTAGTAAATAGCTCATAATCTTAAGTACTAATCGGTTTTAGTTGTTATTCAACGAAAATAGCTTTTATTGATAACAAGGAATAAAAATAAAAATATAAACCAATAATAATACACGGATACGTTAAAAGTACTTTTTACTGTTTACGTTTTTTTGCCCTCCCACACACCTAATCTGTCACCTCTTTATGTGTAATACTTTGTCTTTTTGCTATTTTAACTTTCATTCAAAGTCTTCCTAGCAAAAGTTGTTGTAGCCGATTTAGCCGTCACATAATTTTAAGAAAGATGACAAGTGAAATTTAAGAATGAAGACTTCTTCAAAGCAAACAAAAACTGGACTTATCAACAAATTCCTACCTTGCACTTCAGAACAAATGCGGATACAGAAAAATCGTCAACTGCACAGACATGCTAGGGTGTAATACTAATATTATAATGTTTCCTACTATCCTTATTATTGATCTTCGTTTTGACCTCCTGTGTCTCACTTCACCCGCATCCGACATACATGCTTGATAAGTTGATAAGCAATATACAAGGCTATGTTGTACAGATAGAATTTGTAAAGCCCTGTTTTCGTAGGGTATCTGTAGAGAAAGTTGTGAAAGGTTGGGAAACAGAATAAGATAGTATATTGTAGTTTGGAGCTTTCCATTTTCCATAGGAGCTTTCCCAATCTCATAAATCTTTTTGTGGACAATCCACTTATGTGTCCTTCTTGTATCGT
The DNA here is from genome assembly GCA_034696425.1 of Isotoma viridis. Taxonomy (NCBI): domain Eukaryota; kingdom Metazoa; phylum Arthropoda; class Collembola; order Entomobryomorpha; family Isotomidae; genus Isotoma; species Isotoma viridis. The sequence continues at coordinate 5,121 of JAQGAA010002775.1, read as the reverse complement.
CCTCTGTGTAGGAACTTCATAATTTTCGTGGATGTCTTATCTTCTTATCTGATAGAAATATTTCATGAACGAAAGTTTTCCAACCTCATAAAGACAAGATGAGTTAGGCGATCCAAAGCCACCACAACGGACCTTAACATTGAACATATTTACTCTTTTAAGGTTGGATGGTCGGAGATAGCATTGCATAGAAGAAAATCGCTTATTCAAGTCATACGAGGATTATGAAACTGGGTACTGCTTATGCATAGAGTTGATTATAGGTATTTTAGAAGGTACTCTTTAAGTTTTACTCAAGTGGTTTGTATATTATAGTGAGTAATAATTTTTTGATAAGATGATGAACTGATAGAGGCATCTCTTTGCGAAATAACAGTTTTGAGCCATGTTATGCAAATTCTGGGTTTTTCTGTACTCTACTCCTACGCATACTTACCTAAGACTTCCAGAGTAAAAATAAACACGCAAATGAAATAAACGAAAAATGACATTGTAAATCTCATCGAAAATTGTAAAGGCAAATCTGTTTCTAGAAACTTGTGAAAGTCTTGGTGATACAACAGTTGGGGTTTGGATGTATATTTTTCATGCGTGGGGTTGGCTTTTTTTTCTAATAATTGGTTAAGTACAGAATTTGTACATTCTACGACTTCTTGCTTGCTAATCTCAAAAATGCTAAAGGAGAGAAAAGTTATATACTTGTTACTATATGTTTTGTAGTGGGTTTGAATGCTTTTGTTTCCTTGTATGTATCCAAAATATAAAACCGGATGTTAGATAAGAATTTTGAGATAAAATTAACTTCTTAGATATCTTTAAATAATAATTTAATAATAATAATAAATTCTGTCAGATTCATGCTTCCTACATTAACAATTTTATTTATCTAATCATCAAGGCATGGACCGTTGTGTTTATCACAAGTATATTCAACTTTTAGGTGAAAGTAAGTTCCACGTAGGAGAATTTATGGCCACCCACAGTATGTCTGTATTAGAGCAGAAGTTTTGTTGGTGTTCTTTCATAGTTGATAGCGGTTTTCGAAAGGAAAGGGAAGATTTTAAATTACAGTAAGTAGAAAACTTTGTTAGAATGGAAACAAGTAAACTTGTAAAGAAGTAGTGTCTATGTTGAGTATGGATTATAAAGTAAGAGAGAAGAGTAAGAATGAATTACGTAGTATTTACGTATACAGAGAGAGATCAAGAGATTACTTCAAATGTAAAAGTGGTCAGCTATAGATATCTACTAGCTAGCTGATGGAATTTTATCTATTGGGCATTGGAAATGTTTGAATAGTATGAATAAATGAATGTGATGTTTGAATCTTCTTCTTTGTGTAGTAGGCGCAGGTTTATATGAACATATTGCAATAAAGAGGTAGTCAAAGCTTGGGATTTGAAGTAAAGATAAGCAAGGGGCTGCAACATGTACACGTTGTTACACGATTTGGTCCAGAAAATAAGGATATTTTGGGGCGAGTTAAAGTAGTAAAGACAGCTCGTCGTTATGAATTACAGAAGAAGAGATGAATTACTCGTAATGTTATGAAAGACTTGTGTTCATGAATTCATTGCCAAAGTGCACATCTCGTAGTGCAAACTGCAAAGTATGTATTGACTATTGACTGACGAATCACTACTGTAATCACTAAATCACTTATTGAGTCAGCCTATTTTTTAACCCTGATACCACAAAGACTGTCGATTCTCGTTTGAAATCATCGTTCTGGTTTTGTATCCGTTTTCTACACTAATGGTTTTAGTACTCGTGAGGATAAGCAGAAAGTAGAATGTAGAATAGAATTTGTAAATAGTAAAACTCCAACCATTTGAAAAGTTTAGAAAAAGTAAAAAGAAGATTACAACAACGGCACTGTCAGGAGATGAATTTCTGTCTGGACATTATTGTCAACATAGCCAAAATAAAACGTCTATATAAAAAGAATGGATCCACCAAGATTAAAATTACATACGGTAGGCTGGAAGCTGTAAGAATCAGACCATATATTTGAATGAGTTAGGTTTTTTCCTCGATTGTGTATATAAAAGCTTTAGACTCATCCAGTCAGTATGCAATGCATTTACGTAATCGACGAACAAGTAAAAAGAGTAAAAGTAAAGATGGTTGGGGAAAGTGCAAGCAAACAAGAACTCTCTATATGGGACGTAAGTATTAAAGTAATATTGACTTGATGCTCTCTATATGCTATGTCCATGTCCGCATGTAATCAAAAATCAAAACCTTTTCTGTCTGATATCTGATTTGAAATGTATAAATATAATATATTATTTGGTGCTAGTCAGTAGCGACTATAACAAAACTTAACCAAGCAAACAAGTAAAATTACTCTTCACTAGAAGTCAATCGTATTGTTGTAACAGCAAATATAGTAATTGCATCTATAATATATAGTCTGTTGTTGGATTGACTTGATATATATAGGTATATATATTATGGTAAAGTAAAAGATGAAGTAAAGTAGATTGATCGATAAGGGCAAGGGTGTTTGTTGTATATTCACATTGACCCCATAAGTTTATCATGTCATGTTTCATAGTTTCACGCTGGTGGTTGAGTTAAAACTTATGTGTTATAGTGCAAAGGTTCCAAACTGTTAGAACGGAAGCTACTTCTACCTTACAAGACAAAGTGAAGACAGTGTTGGTCTATTATGTTGTGTATTACATTACGCTGTAAGCTAGGAAGATTGGAATGTTGTAAGAAAGCATGTAGGATTGAAATGTATAGTATAGAGGTGAGTGTGTATGAAAAAGGATAGGAAGGAGTTGATCACGATGATGATATGATGATGATGAGATTGCTGTTGTGCTCTAGTTTCTACTTAACTTTTTTCTCGTCTTTTTCAACCAAGTTGTTATACAATCTACTACTACACCTACTCGACTACTAAAAGCATGTAATTTAGAATGTAGAATATCATTGAAGAAAGGTGGCAGGCACTAGATTACCAGATCCTTTGTTATGCATAAAAGCAGGTTGATTGCATGGCAAGCCGTAGGGCAGCCTTGTTGAGACTATGACGAAGAAGTAGCAAGATAGATGATAGACTTAAGACTACAGCACAAGCTAGTATCAACAAAAATAGAGCGTTACTATTACTAACACTACTGAGATGAAATTGGAATGTAGAATATGGATAGGCTGGGATTCGTGAGGGCTTGAAGTATGAAAGTTGGTTTCACTTTACTTTGAAAGTTCAGTTGGAAGCTAAGCGGGTATCGATCTGTAAAGAAAGCTGTAAACTGACTACCTATAATAGAACGGCTTACGACCAAGTTGGATTTACTGAATTTGAAATTGCACCCAGTTCGCATCGTTTGTTCTGTAGTTATAATGGTACATTGCCTACAGAAGAAGCTTTCTGTGTTCACTTACAGATGTTTTTGTTGAAGCATCGTATAGGTAAATGTTTTTACTCAGTTGTAGTAGTTTAAGTACTCATGGTAATTTTAAAAGTTCAAGTGGCATTGTGGAAAGTGACAACATTCATGAGAGATATTTATTAGTAGGATTTAGTTACTTTAGACAATTTACAGGTCAGGTCATCCCATTCTCGAACCATGTTGCAAGCAAACGAGTGTATGTTTAAATAGTAAAGTTTGAGTCCCATGATACCACAAGCCCTTGAGGGAGTCTTTTATTATTATTATACGGAATAATGAAAATGGTAGTTTCTTGTATAACCTACCTAGTTACTAGTGTAGAAAGACTTTCTCCGTTCGTAATCATGATGATCATTCAGTTCGTGCTTCTCTGTTTGACTCAGTTACGTCTAACCTCATTATACTTTATGGAGAAAAGGAAAGGAAAATAGAGAAAGTGTAAAGCATAGGTTAAAAACTGCTTGAAGGTAGTCAGGAAGGATGAGTTTAATTCGATAAAGTTAGTATGAATGAATTCATGTATATTTGGCATTGGTACAAAAACTACTAATAGTAAGGAACATGTAATGTTAAAATTGTTTGTATGAAGAGGTAAATGAGAGTTTAAAAAGAAAGTGACTTTCTCCAATATAAAGTTTACGTATACATGTTCTATCTCGGGTAGGGTTTGGTTTGCTGTTTCAGGTTAGGTTATTTAGAAAAGGGTAAGTGCCTACTCAATAGTAGTACTTACACAAAGTGGGAAAGTTGGTTGGATGTGGGCTTGGTTTCTCTCCTGCCGCTTTCACTCCACTACGACAAGGTTGTTTTAATATGATGTTGACTATTGTATGATTAGCTTGTTTTAGATTATACGAGGAGACGATGAAATGAAATTGAATCGAATTAACTCTGTAGGCCCTACTTTATCTTATGTTCACAGGTTGAGCGCATTGAGTAAAGCGTAACAGATGTAGGAATTGAGAAAGTACGGTAAACTAATGTTAAATACTATATTACTCAAGCCAGTAAAGCTCTCAGCCCAGGTGTGTCTGACTTGTGTATTACGCTATTTTAAGCATAAGAAACAAGTCTTCAAAGGCTTTGAATAATTCGTAACTGAATTTTATAGAAATAATTATGAATGTACATGATTTTGCCAGTGACCAGTTTTGAATTTGAATGTGACCAGTATTTTTTGGGTTTTCAAAAACTCAAATTAAAACCAAAATGCAATTATTGTAGGAAATAATGAGGAACAGAGACTACAGACAAATTACAAATTTTAACACTTGGTTGCTTAATATGAATTGTAAAAATGTGAAATGTGGCAATACAGAGACAGACCAAAGGTTTGCCAAGAATTGTTGAAATCCAAGAAAAGCAAATGTTAAATTGTAAGAAAACTGAATAACTGAATTCATTTAATCTTGTATGGATTAGATTGAATTGGCATTTTTGGAAGTTATGTTCGCTTTCTCCTCCTGTCTTGCTATGTAATTAACATGAGTTTAACCGAAAAACTACAGAACCAAACAAAGACCAAAGTAGTGTTAATAAGGAAAAGGAAATGAAATTCTTCCAAGTTTTTTAAACAAGAAGTTTGGTTTTTGCTTAAGTAACTAGTAATTAGTTTACGTCATCACGTCACACTAAAGATAAATATAAGTGGACTGTGTAGAATTAGGACGTAGAAAGAAGCTTAATAGTGTATAGTAACTAACTAACTACTCAC
>JAQGAA010002774.1:0-12005 GCA_034696425.1 Isotoma viridis | reverse complement strand
TCGTTATAAACGCTGCAAGAGTATGAACCCATAATCAAGTTTAACTTTGCATTGGCTTCATTTTCTTTGCAGTTGACAGTATTAGATGTAATCGGAATGCACATTGTAGGCACTTTTATTTCAAAAGATACATGCACCGCATTACTACGACAGTAGTTGACTGTATACATTGTACTAAGGCTTTAAAAAGCCGACAGATATTATCATATGCTCAAAGATTCTACTACTACTACTACTACTCTATTTTACAGCGTGTAAGAAACCAGGCAGAGTTGATCTTCTTCAACTTTCAAGTCTTCTTCTTTAACATTTCTCGTCTCTTCACTAAAACATTTACCAACCCGGGTATCTTTCTTCTTCTTCTGCCTGCAACCACCACCACCACCACTAACACCACTGCTACTTATTTTCTATCCGGTCATAGTCATTCTCATGAAAACATACTACTACTACTACCTATATAGTCTCAAAAGACTAGTACACTAATGTGCGCTCTCACTCTTCGAGATAAAGATTTGGCTCTGACTCAAATTAGTGGAGCAATCAAGGTTTAATTGTCCTTGTAAATGTGCCTCTCTATTTACGTAGATTTAAGACTTCCTCAGCACAATACCCTTCTCTATATTCACTAACTATCAACTATTAGCTCCGCGATTATACTTTACTTACTCTAACCATTTTCTTAGCTTGATAAAACTCACTTATAGGGTTTAACCCTTGTAGCCATATATGTACTACAATAAGTACATTAATACCACCATCCCCCTTCTCTTTTGAATAGAGGAATCTCTAATTAATGAATGTTTATTATTATTGTGTCTCCGATAAGAAAGAATATGATGATGATAATAGTTTGAATACACTTTTTTATCTCTCTGGTTGCCTTTCTTGTTTTCTTTAATGGGTTTTCGTTTCTTAATCTAAATTTTTAGGTTTTAGTCATCAAGGGAAATCTATTGCCTTTCTTGTGATGTATGAATAATGTTTTTGGGGTTTTTATTTACTAAAATGTTGAAGAAGACATGAAATAGATTCTTATTTTTAGTCCTGCTAAAAAAATGAGTGGATCGAGCCATACCTTTTTAACATAAGTTTCTGTCGTTTTTGATGAAAAACAGAGTTTAAACCTTTGAATATGAAATACACATGAAAACTTAATTTCTTTATTAGTCTTTACATCATCTTACGTTCTTCTTGGATCTGCTACATCTAAAAGTAATTTATTCTATGCTTCCACACTTACCGTAAATAAATAACAACATTAGTTTTTCGACTCAAGATATGACACAATTCGTCGCATTTTCCTTTTAAAAAATAAAATAAAAGAGAGCAAAATCCCTTGACAAAACAAAAAATATTTTTCCAACATTATTTTTTATTAGAACGCCATTTTTCAGAAGAAACAAAATGGATGCTGTAAATTTTCTAGAAAAGGTGTAAAAATATCGGCTGTTGAAATCCACTTAAAAAAAGGTAGGTAAGTACTAGCTTTCATAGACTTTTCCGATTATGCAAAAAGGCTAAATCTTCATGGGAAAGGAAACATACGTGTGAAAAAGCGGGTAAGAGGGTGTGATTCCATTCACATATTACTATTACTATATATGGCAAATACAAAAAGCTTGTACTTATAGAAAGGATATGAAAAGATTGAACGTAATAGTAGTAGTGGTAGGAAAGTAAGTAATGCTAAGGCTCGGTTAGAGGACTCAAACTAAAGAGACATCACATTTTGAACCTCTATACTAAATATATTATAGTTAGAAAGATGTTCTGTGTGAGAGCTTCTGCATTTAGGGATTGAGAGAGAGAGAGAGATGATTGAACTCGTCGTATGAAACACCACATAAAAAATGCATTTCTCCATCAAAAGGTTTCACTCGGTTTGCTCTATGGAATCCAAAAATGGGAGCTAATGCATTAAATACATTAAGGGGATTCTGGATCACGTTGAATGAAAGGACGTGAGATAGTCAGGTGTTAGATTGCCTTCAATATATAAAGTACAAGATCTGATAAATAATATCAGAGTCACCTTCTCCTTTCTCTTTCCTTTCCATAGGACTTTCTACCAAAGGAAATGTTCATCCTAAATTTGCTATTCTTCTTTAAAGCCAACTTACTCAAGCTCAGTCAGTCAGCAGTACCCTTACCGTTTCAATTAGATCTACACACTACCACTCTGAAACGAATGATATAAAAGCCCATGCCTTACAACCAAAGAGAAAGTACATCTCCTGTAGAGGTACTTGGTTTTAGCCAATATTAAACTATGATATGAGGTTTAAAGACGAACTCAATGACTTTTTCCAACCTGCTTAAGCTTTCTCTTGAAAAGTGGTTTTAAGAGGCTTTCTATTGGATACACCCCTGGAGGCTTGACATGACTCCATTAGTCTCTAACTCTTTTTTTTCTCTCTCCTTTTCAAAATGCAGGTAAGAAAGATAATAATATCACATCTCACGTCGTTTTTGTTCACCATTCCATAGTGGTGGTGGTGCGGAGGTGCGGTAGAATGTATACAAACTTGAAAGGATGTATTACAGTAAGTATATATATGGAAAGTTAATTCTGAGGTAGAGTAGAATCTCACTGCTCTCCAGGGGCAAGTCTAGAGCATACCACATATATACTAGATCTACTTCAATGAAAGCGAAAGGGATGCCCATTCATGATTAATTTAATCCTAGTTTCTCATGTGGTAATCAAGCAACCACTGAACTTCCTTACTGAACCACCTCTAAAAGTAAAACATTTTGGTCGTCTTCTACCACCATCTTCCTTTCAGGGAACTACCTCTGAAGTCAAACATTAGTAGTTGTCTTTTACCATCACCTTCTCAAACCTAAAATAGATATATAGAGAGAGGTAGAATAGGAAGAAGATGATGGCATGTAGACATAGATAGTACACATTAAAGGAGTGGAGAAAGTCTGGTAAGAGAACAAGAAAATGAGAAGAGAGTAGGATACAAATATCCTTTGTGTCAATTTATCTTGGAAAGATTTAAGCTAATTAAGAGACAATTACGATGGGAATTTGACAAGGTTCAGACCTCATTAATGATTCTGTAAATGATTTTGAGACAGAGAAAGCTCAAGTCTAGTCTCTAAAGAACATCGCTCAGTCTCCTTATGGTATACAATATATTTGTACATATATAGATGGATAGTTTGGGTCATATATGCTTCCTCTGATCTATTGTCTCTAACACAGCTTTCTGTTTAAATCTTCATCCTGGTTCTAAACACCAGATTTCTATTTCCAGTTTAGAGTACAGTTTTGTGCACTCGGTATTAAGGAGGCAGTAGTGTCAATGGCAATGGTAACGGCGAGGTTCATTTCATGGAAAGTAAAGATTTTGAGTGCACCCAAGCAGATTTTGTGTTCTCGGAGGATCTGTCCTTTCCCTCTTTTAATCCGTATCTAGAATTGAAGTAAAAGTAGTTTGATTCTGATTTGATGATGGGAGAGTGTGCGGATGCGGCTCCTTTACACAGGCTATAAACCAGTGTGTATATGGAATAGATATTCTATTCTATAAGTTAAAGACAAATCGAACTAAAACACTCTCACAGTCAAGGGCAAATCTTTTCAGAAAGCGTTTTATCATTATCGATAAGCTGTACCCCTCCAAGCAAAGCATTGGCAAGCACTTACATTCATTATCTAGTTTTTTTCTATTTTATTTTATTCACTCAAATTCCACCAATTGGCCTTAGGTTTTATTCCATTAATTCCCCTTCTGTTTGTACACACTCAACATTTCCATCCTTCAATCAAATCAATCACTTTGTTAATTTAAAGCGATATTTAATGTCATTTGCTTTAATTGGTTTGAGAATTAACAAGATATGATATGATTTTGTACCTTATACTGTTTTTGGGGTCAGTTGAGACCGAAATCTTTAAGGGGTGAAAATTGATAATTTCCAGGATAAATGAATGCAGTCAAGTGAGAAATTATATACTAGTGTGGTTTTAATACATTTTGTAAGAGCCGATGCAGTTAGTTTATGAAAAGATAGTACATAGGTAGAAGAGGTAAGGATATTACAAAATAATGGGGACTGGGGACTTGGGAGACAAGGGTAGGTAGCATTTATGAGAAGATACGATTTACTTTTATTCCGCGTTGAGAAAATGGTTGTAGACAGGTTAAACCATTTTAGTTTAGTACATATTTGGTGCAAGTGGAGAAAAGCAGTTTTGTGTGGAACTGGTTAGACTAAATTTTGGCTACAACCCACTAGGGAATTCCACTTCATATCTCGGGTTTTCTTTTTCATCTAATATTCATCACCTTAGATATGGGAAACTGCTAAGTTTTTCATAGCTTGGATGGAATTTTAAATAAATTGTGGGAGAAAATCTAATGACTGTCGGGAAACAGAACACTAACCAAATGTTACTTATCCCACTACTACTCTCTTGTTTTTCTTAACATCCTTTCCATTTTCATAGTCATTTCTAGTGAAGAAATATTTTGCAAAATTCAGACACACTCTATCAGCCTAAACTTCCCCATTTCCCAGTTTACCTTTCTCCGTCCAATCTTAAAAGTCATAAGTAATGGCTCCTCTCTTGTTTCTCATTCTCTCTTTATCTCTGCAATTCCCATACAATCTAAGCCATCACCAACCTTCATGATCTCAACTATTTCATCCTGTCTCTAGCTATACTACTTTCTTTTTTGAAACTACTTTAGAATCTAGGGATGAGCAAAGTACTCAAATGGGTTTCACTAACACACACATTTATATCTAGGATGAATAAATTCATGCTCTAAAATTAAGAAAGTAATATGATTTTGCTTTGCTTAGATGATACAACATCTGCCAATTAAAATATAATACAAAAAATTCAAACTCTAAAAGAAATATTACTAAAGAAAATTAAAATTGGACATGTGATTATGCAAGATTAAGATATTCTATTTTGTCCTGGACAAGCATTGATCTTTTATACTACACAATAGTTTATGTTTAATCTTAAAATAAACAAGATTTCACTCCATCTAATACAAATACCCTCTATGCGACTATGCAAACAAAGTATATAATATATAACTCATGCAAAAGTCACGGAAAAAACTTTAATGCGGATTTGTTCTTACAAAATAATTGCTTATTTATTGTCAAAGCAAAAGAGAAACAAAAATATCGCAATAACAACAATTCTAAATTTAATGATGATGAATTTGAACTGGAAATTTAGAATTGTGTCTTTATAATTGAAATATTATTGATCATATCGGGGTTTTATTGTTTATTCACACCAAATTATTTTCTAAAGACACCCATTATGTGAAATGCAGTGTATAAAAGGACATTTAAAGTTTTTCATGGTTCTCTATTTTGTTAGCAAGCGTTGTGTAATAACTAGGACGAGTTTTAGAAGCAAAGCAAGGGTGAATATGAAATCAGCATAATTATTGACGTGTGTTCAGTTGAGCAAAGAGAAAACCCATGTTTCGGCTAATAAATCAAGTACAGATGCCCTCATGAATGAACATGAAATCAATCCATGAAAGGACTAAACTAATTCCCTCACAATTACCCTCAATGACTTTCTAATAAAAATATCCGCTCTTGTGTGACTATCTCTAAATTAAGCGGTCACACCCAGCTATAAAAGGGAATTACAGCGTCATAATTTCTTCTACTTGACCAAGAATTAATGACATAATGACCCTCGTTCATGATACAAATTTATGTAGACCAAACACAACTGTGAATTCCCTTAAGCAATCTAAAATTTCATTGGTGACCGATGTACTAGAAATGATCTGACATATTTTTAATTCACAAGTGACTTTAGATTTTTTTTAGATTAAAGTATTTCACCCTAATCTAAACACTACTTAACTACTAGACTCTTTTTTAGAATTGTGCGAGCTTGGGGTTAGTTGTTTGATAAAAAAGCAAAAACCGAAGGTTATTTTTATAAAACAGACAGATAAACAGGGGGTCTTTTTTTAATTAATAAAAAATCAAGAGCCCTGGTGTATTTATACTAAAATACTTGTGGTTGTGTTTTCAGTGGAATTCCTTTATTTTATAGAAATTAATAGTAAATGAGTTTTTAACATGACGAAATAGGTCTTAGTAAGATGAATTTTCTTTGGTGAACACGGATAAGATTAGCAGTTGTTAGAACATTTTAATCCAAACTTTTAGTTAAAAATCAACCACAAACTAAACAAACTACCCAAAAAACAAAACTAAACATTCACTCAGAAAGGTATCCAAAAAATCCGGAACCCAAAAATATTTACAATGAACCGTTCTTCTGATTCTGAAATATTTTAGACTTAAATTTACTCTACACAACTAAAGATAAACCCAATAAAGGTCTTGCAAACATTTTGAAACAAATTTCTATTGATTTAGGGCCACGCGTCAGCCTCAGCACTAGGTATTCGTATATTTATAATGTGCTCTAGCCAGTTTATCAAAAAATTTGCCATTTCAACTTTTATCTTCAATACTTTGTTCAAGAACAATTGTTTAAAACTGCAACAATGTTGAGTATGTTTAAATTTTACTAAAATATTGACATTGTTCCGGTATAGTAGCGTCGTAATAGCAGATCTTGGCAAGTCGATGCCTTACAATGCCTCCCCCCCACCAGGATTTGTCCACTGAGAATAAATACTATTTTTAGTTTATAAACATTCTCTTCAAGCAAGTGAAATTATTTTTTTTAAATACTGTTTTGAATTAAATTGTAATTGAACAAAATGTAGAAAAGTGCATTAAAGAATATTTTGAAGATGTTAGAAATACGGGTGAGAATTCTTATGTTTTTACCACTCGAGAATATTGATAGGATGTATTTTATAAAATTTTGCATAAGCAATATTATTTTTCAATAAATTCTAGGTGATATCCCAGCCACACACCCCAGAATATAAATTACAGAACCCCATTTTTAAAAAGTTTGAAACATTAACTAGGGATGCATGTAACTAAAGGTAATTAAGCAGGGGCTTAGCAAAAATTGACTTAATAGATTTTATATAATTGCAACTAGTACCAGTAATTAGTACCAGTCGAATTAGAAACCGTCGTCCTGATATGTTATCTCGAGCCCATGTGGATTACCTTAATTAATACTCTTAATTTAAAAAGTAAGCATATTTTGAAAAGCTACTGTAATATGTGTTATCACAGTTATTTCTGAGCAATTTGAGCAGTCCAGAACTTAAACCGTTTGGAGTTCACTTAATGGAGTTATTACATAATGTGTAATTAAGCGAACGAGGGGTCAACATTTCATCTGAAAGTGAATTTCAGGCATTAACTAACGCTAATTAAGACTGTTATGTTAGTTATCGATGCTGGATTTGATGCCATACCAGTATCCCGAAATACAACTTCTACCTAAACATTTTAAGGATAAACCATAGTCTAGGCACTCCAGCAGACTCAAAGCAGGGCCTCACGACTTACATTCATAGTCTCATTGTCTCATTTCATCGTATTTATTATTGGTAATAATTTTAATCTGAAGTTGCGCATAAGAATTATATGACATGGCCTGCCATCTTTGTAAGTTTTGTAAGGCTACTCGCTGATCTTACATGAACAAAGATATTGTAAATTCTTAGTTAATAAGTTTGCTTGTTCAATTTTGTAATCAAAATAAAATCTATACACCATGAATGAGTAAAATAATAAGGGGTGTGGTTATAACTGATCATTCACTTGTTTTTCTGTTCCTGAAATTTAGTCCGGTGGGATATGTTTTTGAAAAACGTTCACAGGTACTCGCTTACGTATCAATAAAAGCTAGAACTCTTATAGAATCATGGTTCAAAAAAGCAAATACTTAGGCGTTAGGCATAGAAATACTATTCTAAGATTAATATCATTAAACTCAAACCCAATTCCTGAGAACATTATCCATATTTGCAACATCACCCAGGAGAAAGTTTCAATCTACTTTCATTTCTGGGGGCAACTCTACATAAGTTTATAAGTAAGGGCTTAAAGTTCGATATCTACGTTCATATCATATCTGTCAAGTCAGTAGTCAGACTATACACTTTACTTATAATGATGATGCTGAATACATCTGCAACAATAAAACTTACACATATATTAATGTGAATAGCGCTTCTAGAATTGAATTAGTGGCCAATGTTATGTCGAAAATGCTTGTGTGTGCCGTGCCGTGTACCCTTTCAATTCTAGTTTTTATCCTGTTGATGGTGCCATACGATGATAAAGAAATCAATACAAGGGACTATGACGTAATTAGGTATCATGAAAAGAAGGCATTCGCTCAAGACGGTGCAATGACAAGAAGGCAAAGCTATGTAACACGTTTTAATGCAGTTATAGCTATTCAAAATTAAAACTAGAAAAATTAAAATTAGCCATTAATTAGTTCATGATTATAGCTGAGGAAGCCTCCATTAGCTCAAACTCAACTAACAATTTATTCTCAGTTCCCAGATATTCAGGATTTCAGCTTGTATTATGTAATACAAAAATGTGATTTTGAAATTTTGAATTAGACATAAATCAACCCTACATAAGAAATTTAGAGTAGAAACTGCGTGAAGACAAAGTTACTAAATTACATTACAGGAAACGCAGAACTACGCAAATCAAACTAAACAAGCAAACAAACTAAAGATAGCAAACATCATTAAATTAATCTAAGCCTATCCCATCAAGCTAATACTAATTTTTTGGCTTACATCGCAGTTGATATTTTAAATAGACATTAACTTAACATGAAATATATTATGTGTGGTAGATAATTACTTAATATAAACAATTGAAATGAGAAAATCCATTAATTAAGTTTCAAACTTTCTAGTGAGCTCAAAATTTAAATAAAACTACTAACTAATTCAGAGAATAGGTTTGAAAAAAGAAAGAATGGACAACGTTGGTATGAGTCCCCTCATACTTTTGTTGCATGAATCATCAAAGCTAAGTTCAGAATAAGTCATTCCTGCCTCCTCCTTGAATTATAGGAATCACTTATCTTTAATAGAGTTGCTCATAAACCCTCCTTCATCTGTCTGCCTAAGCCAAAAAGTCGTCTTCATCGCTTATATACTCATAATAATCATGAGGACGTACTGTCCGACGGACGTAATGTTCAGGGGGCGTGCTCGGTGTGCTCAGGGGACTTACCGTCCCAGGGATGTAATGTCCGGGGAACATATTGTCTAAAGGACTTGAAGATCCAAGAGAGGAAGACGTATGGTGGTGGCCGTACGGAAAGTTATCTTCGTCTGTTATATCCCCATAATAATTAGGACTCATTCTTATGTCAAAGTCATAGTCGTAACATGTGGAAGATGGGCTGATTTCAAAGCGTTGGGCACTACGTATTTGTAATGAATTACCCAGAACTGGGTTTGGCACTACTGGCTGGATTTCTGGGCGGAGGGATTGCCTTGGTTTGTTGGACACTGATAATTCCTTGGTTTTGTCTCTGTGATTAAAAATATAACTGAAAATGTGAATACTTTTAAATCCCATTTTTTTGATATTTTAAAATTGTTTACTAAAGATGTACCCAATAAAAAAATTGAACATTTCAATTATCAATTTTTTGCTTAAAACGTTGGCTGGAAGAACGTGTTTTGCAAAGTCTTCACCACTCATTAAGGGATATCGGATTAACATGACTAGTGACTTCATCGCTAAGTTCCTGGAAGACGCACTGATATTCCCACCACCATTTTTCCATCTATAACCACATATCCAAATCCAGCAAACCATGAAATTATTATGTTTAAATATGTAAATGAAGTAAGCCAAATAATAAATTTAACCCACGACCTTAAAATTCCTTTGAAAAGTTCAGTTTCCTCGATGTCTAGCTCATCACTTTGGAGGAGTAGAGACAGGGATGACTATCCATTTCAAAAAATTCTTCTACTGGCAAAACCATTCTAATATTTCTGAAAGAGATCCAGTCAATATACACGGAATGAAAAGTTGGGTTATTATAACATCAAATGTGATAGATCACAATAGTTTCAAAAACTTTTTTAACCTTTTAATGTAGTTGAGGGCTTCGTTACCTAAATCTAAATCATCATAAATCTTTGTGTTCATATGAATGGATACACAGTTGGTAAAGTTCATGTTGCTCTTGAGGTAGTCGCAGCACTTTGTTAAGAGACTCTTTACTTGGTACAAATGAGCCAATTTCAGCACGTTTAACCCCTCATCTACATTCACACTAGATCCAAACTCGTTCGAGTAGAAATACTATAAACATTCAATTTTTTAAATTGGTTATGCAATTTTAAGGCAAAGATTACAAAATATGATGAGATAATATTTCTGAGTCGTTGTCGTTGTACCTGCAGAAAAATTTTGAAACTGCGAATTTCCTCATTTTCAAGGACGACAATTACTCTATTTTCAGAGTCTCTGTTAAAATGTTCCCAGCGATCTTTAAACATTGCTGAAAAGACTTCCGATCTACACATCAGGATGAGTTTATGGGCATTAATCTGATGACCCTCTGCCCCCACCTTGAATGCTACATCTGAGTAGAGACCAGTCTCAAAAATATGGGACACTGCATCCGCCACCTCCTCTTTAGTATCTCTCCAATCCAACGACATCTGAAAACAAAAACATTTCAAGATTTATAATTCTCACTTTTACATGATTTAAATAAATGTAAGTAAAAGCAAACGAAATATTTAGTTACTTTTAATTCAAAATGGCATATAGTAGTGTGGGTGGGATCTTTCTCAATTCTCAAAATTCCAAAAATTAATGTGAAAAAATAAATAATGTTTCTGGACTAGTCTATCGTAAGTATAAGAATAAAGAGACCTTTGTAACAGTAACAGCAACGTTCGAGGTTTGTGTTCTTGCCTTGACCGGTCATCAAACCTGTTAGATTGAATATTTTACATAAATACTAGTATATTGTCATAGTTTTAGTATTCGAGCTATGGACATACTATGACTAAGAGTAACTAAAAATAGAAACGTAAGGTTATTGATGTAGTACATATTATGTATATCGTCTCATTCATCCATACATTATTATAATTTTAATATTATCAAAAGTTGTCAAAGTTTTGCTCTTAAAAGAATAGTATTTATAATATTTATCCATTTGAAGGAACTTTAAGACTGCACTGGTGAGACCAATTGCTACCATTGTAACTGTATTTGAGCTGTACTGTGACTGTGGGTTCACGAATATGCATTGCGCCTAAAAAGTCAGCATTTTCAGAAATTATGATATTATATTATGGTACTAAACTGGATGTGATGTTAAATCCAACATAGGATAGTTCTATCTGCGTGCAACAATATTAAAAAAAAATTTAATATTCAAAATAGCAAGACACAGACAGACCCACACATTTTATTTGCAATCTTTATCTTATAGTCATTCATCTAGTATGTAGTAAAAGGGAATCCAATCGGTAAACCAATTTGCAAAATTGTACTTTATCAAGTTATTTAAATTTTTAGAATGATGCTCTTAAAAATGTTTTGTTAGATTTAGATTCAGAAGTATGGAAGGGGCTGCACTGCGATTAGTAGAGTAAGCTCATGTAAAAGCAATTCCTGGTAGCCCTTGTTGGTTTGTCGTCATAGCACTACTAGCATTCTTTGTCTTTGCCTTTGCAGCCATCCTCCGTTCCGAATCCCGTTCTCCAATTGCAACCGCCACAGGTATTTTCTTAAATGTCTGAATTTTATACGATTTTTGTAATCTTTCAAAATAGTTCTTTTTGGCCTTTTCAAAATTATTTTTGAAATATGAAGAATTTACTCATGACATATGAGATGACTTCTTGAATTTTTAAATCCTTGTAAAATGTAAAAGTTTCTATGAAAATGTGAATTTTTAAGACCAAAAAGAGATCAATGCTAATGCACCCAAGCCATTTTTGCGAGAAATTACTTTGTTCACTCACATAATAAACCGTTTAATTCGCACTCAGCGATGGGTGAAACCCCCGTGTGTGTCTGTCTGTCCTCATCATTTCTGAAAA
>JAQGAA010002773.1:0-12005 GCA_034696425.1 Isotoma viridis | reverse complement strand
ATGTCTCGTAGAGTGAACGGACATTCGGAATGGTTTGCAAGTGAGATCCTTTCAGATTTATTTCATCCAAAAATATTTGAGGAAAGTGTACGAGAGAGAGAGAAGGAAACTCTTAGATTCACATTATCGATTAAAATAAAAAAAAGTGACCAAAAAAAGAACATTTGTTGCCACTGCCAATAATATCTTACAAGTCTAATTGCACTTGCACGTGTTCATAAATTGTATCTTCTAATAGGCTTAAGATATTTATTGCTCTTTGTTCACTCTCCTCCCACAATCATCGTAAAACATGTTAACAAGATCACTTTCGCTTATTTATGAAGATTCTCTTCCAAAAACTCATTCATTTCTCCACATGTTTTTATGGGCGAATCTATTTTGGCCACACTGAATTGTTCAAGAATTGTGTTTTATAATAGGAGTGTAGTTTTATTGAGAAGTGTATAGGGAAGAGAGAGTGGACTCAATAAAATACATTTGCTAATAAAATGGAGGAATAATAAAAAGGTAAAATAAGGGTTTTGTTGAAGTGGCCCCAGACGCCCTTAAATCTCTTGTCCACTTTCACCTTATTCTTTCTCTCTGCACTCAGTCAGAGGGGACTCATCAATTCACTCAACTTCCCTCGTTTATTTCATTTCTCTAGAATGCCATCAACACAAATCACTGCAGATTTTTTAGCTTTTTTACTTCAAAATTTTTAATGTTAAAAAGGGGGGCAGGGGGGCTTGGGTCAAGGAAGGCGTTTCAGTGGAAGGAGTTGACAGGAGGAGGAAGGGGCTTAAGGAGAAAGGTAATTAGGGAAAGTGTATTAGCTTTGAAAAAGAGAACACGTGATTAGTGAAGGAATGTAATTTGATAAGGATTGAGAGAATGTTTAAAATTTATGATGGCTAACGGGATTCACCTTGGAGTGGGAATTCTCACAAGAAGAGACTTTTCTACTCTATTTATTTATGTGTAATATTATTAGTTGGCATAATAGTGCAAAGTATTCTTCATCAATTATATTTATTTCAGAATAAAATCATTTCTAGACTTTTCTCTGCTGAAAATGCACAAAGGAGCATCCACAAATCCCGTTCCTCTGAGGAAAGTGCATCCATCATGATAAAGAAAGTGGATAAAGAAAGTAATTTGTGAATGATCCTTTGTAGCATGATGGGTCGAGGAAGAGTTTTGTGAGATGAGTTGGATTTCATTAAATTCCGACAGTGGAATGTGAAAGAGAAAAGAGAGAGAAAAGAATGATCATCATATTATTATTTTTATTCCTTTTATACAACTTTTCAAAACTACTTTCTCCCAAATAATGCAACTGGTTGGACCCAACAAACAAATTTACTCCTAAAAATATAAAGTTCTGTGCACAAATTTTGCCCAATTTCAAACCTTTACTTTTTATTCATTTATTTAAAAAATTCAAATGTAGTTTTCAGTGTTTGAACTTTGGCATTTTATCAAGGACTTTACTCAACCATTTTACAACTTTGACCTTTCAACTTGACATTTTGTTTCAAACACATTTTTCCTAAGGTACAGGGGCTACTAAAAATGCTATGTGAAAGTTGGAAAGAAGGGGAATTAAATATAAAATAAAATGATTTTGATGTGGACGTTTAAATGTTATTAAAGAGAAGAGAAATGATTATACGAGTCGTGTAAATTGCTTTTATTTTATTAGCTTGGACCAAAAGAGAGAGAAAAAGATGTTCGTAAATAATGTGTACAAGTTTGAGGGATTTTGGCCTTGCTGGAACACAATGAATAGAAGAAAGTTTTTGAATTGAGTGTATAGAGTGTATTTAAGGGAGTATGAGTGGCATTGGGACTGTCACAAAGGATTCACTAAAATGTTTTATTATTTCTAAGAAAAGAGACGACAAGGAAATAAAACAACTTTTGTCCCTTTAATTGCATTCAAACATAAAATAAATTAGAAAACAGGGACACAGTCAGTCCAACCAACATCTCAAATAATACAGCAACAAATATATCAAATAACTACAATAGACGTGCCTTAAAGGATCATTCACAAACTATTCAATCATTATTTTACATTTTTTTTTTAAATTCAAAAGTAAACCCAATTTTTAGCACCGCTTTCTCAGATTTTTACGGAAAAATGAAAAATCCGATTCGTTCAACCGCTTTATTCAACCAAATCTTAATTAAATGTTTTTTGTCCAATTGAAAAATAGCAACTATCGGAGTTGCTAAATTGCTGACACTACAATTTCCGTTTTTTTTTTGACATTTTGTGAAGAGTGCGACAAAAAATGGGATGATTTTGTGGGATATAAAGGAGAAAGCTGATATGCGATGGTTTTGTGTGGTAGGAAGAACATGTGATGAGTGTAAGGATGCGGAATAGTAATTGACACATGATAGATGGATGAACCTCTAGAAAATCCTATACGTTTTACAGATGAATGCAGTCAAATTTGCCAAAAGAGATTTTCGCCGTTTTTGTCACTCTTGGAATGTGGATTATGTTTTGAGTAAAAGACTGAGATTGGATTTAAGTAGACTTTAGTATAAGCAACCGGTTGCCTTTGACAAATGGGCACATCAATCACACAAGACAAGCAAATCAAACATCACATCTCTACTTGGATAGAAAGCACTAGAGAGATAGGGAGCCTTTAGTGTGGCAGGGATAGGGAGATAGAAGATAGAAAAGGGTGGCATGAGATTATTTCAGATGAGAATAAAATCCTGAGTATTTTGTAGCTGGAATAAGAGGTCTGATTGATGATGGTGTGTGCCACTACCACTACCAGCAAGTCTAAAGGGACTCCAATTCCATGTGTCACTTTATACCCTCACAAAAGGGTTAATTGCATCCAGGGTTTTTTAAACATTCAAATTCTCCAGGCTAAAGACATTAGAACTTTCTTAAAATTAAAAAATGAAAGTTTATTTTGGCAAGTGGAAAGAATGGCAACTCTAGAAATGATTTAAAAAGTATGTTGATGCTATTCCGATGTATTTGGTTGCTCACCCTGGACACTGTTGGCACACTTTCTTTGAAGATTGGATAGTGTGTTGAGATTAAAGAGTGTCGGGATGAGACTTGTGACATGACAAATGAGAATAGAGTGAGAAATCATCCACTTTGATTGGAGATACTGTAAGTGGGATGACCCTTGACCTCCTCCAACACTTATTCACACTTACAGACAAAAGCATTTAATTAGAATTCTAGAGAAATAATGAGCTGAACACTTTCCTCCATATACGAGACAATCTACATTCACAATTAAAGCATCACGCAAGCTAATTCACTTTATTCAAAACGGTTCGTCCATCATTCACGTTCAAAAACTTTAGTTTTATTATTGGTTTTTTATGAACATGTATAAGTTGAGTTGGGAGTTTGAGACGCTTGTGGTATAATGATTATGCCAAGCCGTTTTTGGGCAGCTTATCTTTACTACTTTCATATCCATCCCTTAAAATGGGCCATTCATAAGAGTTGCTTTTTATTAAATAAAAAATGTAATTTAATAAATGATGCAAGTTTTTGGTGGTTAGATGAGGTTTTTTATTTAATTTTGTAAGTTGTGATGGGATTTGGTATTTAAATGTGTGGCAGTAAATGGATGATCCATTGTGCTTTTTGAGAGTCTCTTCTCTCTCCTTACTTTCTACCTTAAGAAAGTTAATTTTAGTTTTGAGAATGTGAGATTGGGATAATGTGTCTGCTGGAGAGCCTGGAGCACTTTCACTACCAAATTTATTACTTCAAGTCCTATGGACCGACATAGGGCCACTTGCACGTGTCCAAAGTCCTCTCTACTCAAAATGTCACAGTTCAAAGCAACTCATCCTACTTATGTGCATTCATCCTATTTAAATACAAAATCCCTTCACAAATCTTGTCCTTTTTTTAATTTTAAACAAAACAGGAACCTTGTGTTAATGAATTCAAAGTTTTAAAAGAATCAAGAGTTTGAGTTGATATGAGAATATGAAATAAGGTGTGTATAGAGTTTGAGGATTGTTAACGTAAACCACAGAGAGTTGAAGCCACAAAGCAAGAGCAACCACCACCACTCATCAAGTCACTCTCCTTAATTCCCATCCACTCACCAGGGTAGGCCCACTCCGGGTTTTTTTTACTCCTTTGTGAGTTCAGGTTTCGGGTTTTTTAAATTTATACTTTGATGAGCTTAAATCGTGTTGTTTATTGAAATACATCCGATTATGCATCTTTCCTATCCTCTCATCATTATTCCCACGGTACAAAACACATGTATATTTAGCATATCAAATTTCAAATAAGATAGCAGATGTTTTTACAACAAAATCACTTGGCATGTTAAGAACAAAACAGTCCTTTCTAAAATTTGAATATGACGTAATACGATTGAAATTCGATGGGAAAAGAAGTTAAAAGTTTATTTAAATAATTAATTAAATTTAAAAAGAAGAGTTGGTAGCATATTGGGGGTATAGTTTAAATGATAAATTAGATTTAAAGTAAAAGCGAAAGTTAACGGCTGTGTTAACTAACTGCATTAAGAATTTAGTTAAAGTGAAATTAAAGTATTGACTTTGCATGAGATAAAATAATAAGAATTTTCGTTGGTAATTAAATTGGAAATTAGTGTAGAGCTACAAGTCTTAAGTTAATTAGTGCTTAGACATGGAAGCTCATCTTATCTTATACTTTTTACCCTTAACAAGCTAATCAAGTTAAGAGAGCAAAAGAGAGAAGACAAGTAATAGCGTTTTCCTAGTCCAGCCGTATTCCCTTTATCTGGAATGAAGGGATACGAAGGGCCTTTTTTGAAATTTATTCAATATTTATTTTAAGTCCCTCATTCGCACATTATTTTATGAAAAGCTTTGCAAATATTTTTTTTCTACTTTTCCGTTACATCTAAAAACTAGTCAAATGATGCGTATTTCTGAGAGGATTTAAGTGGAGGCATTGTTAAGAGTTTCATGTGAACCGGCTTGGTTTTCTATTCTTTTATTTACTTTACTTTGAGAAGTTAAAGAAAGCCTTTTTAAATCGGATGTGAAAAACCATATTTTAAAATATGGGCTCAAAATATTTTATAAAAGAGAATTTTATTTAAGCTTCTTTTAGTTCTAGTCAAATCTTAATATCATTTAGCGTAAAAGTTAATATTTAGACCCCCGCTCCTGCTCCAGGGAAAGTATCCGATCTCACATTTCTCCACCCTTTATACAAGGTGAATCCAATGTGAACATTTAAACAAAATGTGTCCTCATGCGGGAGTCTAAACAAACTTCTTACGGTATAGAACCCACTTTGAGGTATTAGCAAATCCCAATCCTTTATTTTTTATTACATAAGATTTTTGAAGTGCCCATAAAAATATTATGGATTCTTAATATTTCATAATATCACTTAAACAAAAACTACTTATTTTATTCTTTAAAATGAGTATAAAAAAGATAATTCTGCTTTTATCGGATTTCAGATAAATGCTGAGAAAGGCGAAGAGAGTGCGTCGGCTGCAATACAAATTTGCTATTCTTTCACCAAGGAATTAAAGCTACCCTTGGATGCTCTTATAAAAGGCTGCTTTAGTATTTACTGAGATTTTAATAACTTTGAGGTCAATTAAAAGAGGACAGAAAAATATTACAAAGGAAAATGCACACGCAAATGTTCAAGTATTTTTTGTGTGCTTTGAAGTATGATGTGTGCTATCCGAGTCTAAAACATAGATTTTCCTCTAGGATTTTTTGTATGCATTTCTATTTTAAAATTGGGGGATAAAAGTGTTTGGAAAATTTAAATGTTTCCTTTGTGTAGCTTAAAGTTGTAAAAGCGGAAATTTCCACGACTTTGAATGAAAAGGAAAGGGATGATTTGGGTTAAAAAAATATTTTGTTAGTGGTTGTTGTATGTAGTCAAGTTGGGATGCCGTGAAGCGTAAGTTTTAGTGAGTGAAAGAAGAATGTTGTTGACATGTTGTTGGTAGGACATATGTTGTCACACGAACTACACAGACACGAAGAGAAAGCATCGTGGGAATGAAATGAATCTCTCACTTGGGTCCATCTCTCACAAGAACAAACAGCACATCCCTTTTAAACACTCAACACACTGTGCAACTAATATTCATTACTCTCGAGTCTTCACCTTTGACCTTCTCCCCACACAGCATTTATGAACAGTATGGCTTTTGTTTCCTTGTGGACACAGACAGAGAGAATGCACACAATATTAGCATAATGGTGAATACTAACAAGTTAATTAACAGGCTTGTTCTTAATGAGCCAGTAAATATTGATGGATAGGGAAGTCTCTAGCCAATCAACAACACTCGCTCCACACAAACTAACAATATATATTAATTACAAATATCACCCTAATTACAAACACTATCAATTAATTAAAACTCGCTTTTTAAACTACTTTTACACATCAATTATGCACATTTTCATTTCCCTTTTCAACGCCATACTTCAACTTTCTCTTTCCTAAAACAAACTTTTCTTAGCTTTTATTTTTGCTTTTTTCCACGTCTTATTTATTAGAATTTGATTCAAAACCCTTAAATGTTGTTTTTAAGAGATGTGCCCTAATTCTGTGTGTTTTATTTAAATTGAACGAGTGGATGAATTCCCTTTGAAAATACATGCAAGTTGTTCAAAGGTTTTTACACAAGAGTTTCGCATGAGATTTATTCTATGTGGTTGAATCGAAACTACTTTTAAAATGAGTTGTAGCTTTTAAAGTGGTCACATTGTTTACTTTGACTTCTCTCTTATTTTCTAATTAAAATTCATTTTAAAATTTCCAAATTCCATTCGTTAGTTGCATTAAATATTTGTGGATTGTGTGGCAGACTTTGCTCACCTTTCATGTGTGTTAATTAATTCAGCTTGAGAGAATGATTCCTAATGAAATGTTCCCTGGAGTGAAATATCTCTCACATGTCACACACTTTTGTACAAAAGAACACAAGAAATATTTTAAAATTCTTTTGTCTATTTGTTTAGAAAGAGAGAGACTCCAACTCATCCAAAAAGTAGATAATAATTTCTCTATATATTTCTGAATATTGTCTTCCATTTACAGAGACACACAAACTACAAAGAGAGAAACATTTCTCAAAACTCAACCTTCTCAGAGAACAAACTTAACCCAAATGTTCACAAACAATGTGAAGTGGCTTTAGTGGGTGTGGCTAGAAACTCCCCT
Source organism: Isotoma viridis (assembly GCA_034696425.1). Lineage (NCBI taxonomy): Eukaryota > Metazoa > Arthropoda > Collembola > Entomobryomorpha > Isotomidae > Isotoma > Isotoma viridis. Next base: position 4,810 of record JAQGAA010002773.1, on the reverse strand, counting down.
CATAACAAGAGCAAAGGTTACGTAATCACAGGACACACCCCTTTTTAATTACACCAAACCCAAATGCTTTAATAGAATTGACTGCTGACTACAAATGTGATGGAGAAAGTGAGAGATTCTGTAATGAGGGGAGTTTTGGGTCAAATTTAGTTTTGGCCCTTAGGGAAAGGTTGGATATGGGTTTGTACATAACTTGTGAATGGTTGGTTGAGTAGACTCGGCTAAGAAAAGGTATGAGATTTTATTGGGTTGGGTTTGTGAGAAAGTGTTGTGATATTTTAGTTACTTTGTGTATGGCATTCATTAGATGAGGTTGAGTGCTCAGCAATACTCAGACTTCTCACACTAACTAATTTATTCTTCTTTTTTATTCCAACATTTCCCCTCATTTCTGCACCTTTTCTTACCTTGCAGAGTGAAAGAAGTTCAAAGGACTGAACATAAATGCGGAAAGTGAGAGCAGAGTCCCACTCGTGTCATTTGGTTGAAAGGAAGTTGTGTCACTTGACTGGTGGATGGCCCTTGTGTATGAAGAGTAACTTCTTGATAGTGAAGTCAGTGAAGGGCACATGGCCATTTGCATAATTTCCCTGTCAAGTGTCTGACTGTGTGCCGTTGTGGATGGAGGAATATTCACAATTCCCAATCTATTTTATTCTAACCACATGGCCAACTCACACTAGTCCAAAGGATAAAACCAGACTGCCCTATAAAATGGACCATTCAGAAACTGTTTTAGCATTTCCTCTCTCTTATAGAAGCTCTGTGGGCAGAGGGAAAACTTGTGAACTAAATGTCTTGTTTCCAAAGGAACAAGGGAGACATCATTTCAAGGCTACTCCAAGTGTTTTATCTTGAATAATATTTCAAAATCTCTTTAGCTCGCATTACTCAAGGGATAATCCACTAATCTTGTCAAGTCTTGTATCATCTTGTACAGAAGTCACTCTTCTCTCTACACATTTTACGTATCAATTAGCAAGATTACTTCCACACTTAACCAATTCCAATAAACATGCAAAGTGTCAACTCTCTTGAAAAAGTGTTTGATATTTGTGAATGAACCTTTTTGGTTTGATTTTGTGGAGAGCGAGGAGAGAAAGTGTAATATTCCTAATGTTTGGTAATGGGTGAGATTTGCTATAAGAAACTCTCAGGCTCAAATCTTTTAATCAACTGAACAACAACATTTAGCCATGCCACTTTATCTCTCATTTCATAAGATAATAGCAAAAAGCATAGGGGCTACAGGGTTAGCAAAAGGTAACAAAAATCTCTTAAGTTATTAATAAGGGAGATTGTTCATACATTGATGGCATTAATGGACTGGAAACAGAAGCCAAAATGGAATTTACGGAACTTTCCATTAGAGCTACTTGGACATTAATGGAAAAATGGCATTAAATCATTTAATGTCATCATTGTTGCCAAAGAATTCAGTTGTTATTTGATGCCACTTTGCGTTTAATTCTATTGATTCAATTAATTCCAGTAGTGTGGAATAAATAGAGAAAAAGTGGAATTTATAAAACCTTGATTGAAAGACAAATGGAATTAGCACGAAATTTCACTTAAAATGAAAGTGTGGGTTGGATTTACAGCCTCAAAATAATTTCATCCAAACAAAATTCTTCGTTACAAACTGTGCTCTCCTCAGTTTTGAGCCGAATTATTTAGAGTTGGTAAAGCTGACTTTAATTTAAGATTGTGATAGGATGAAATTTGTATGAAGAGAATCAACACACGTGTGTAAAATAGTAGGAAACACATTTTGTGAATGGCTTTGACTTATCAACGTATTGAATATCAAGTGCAGAGTCTATCCACTTGAAAAAAAGGTTTTCAAAAAATGTAAAGAGTTGTTTTTAATTTCTAAATAAGGGTGAAAATATTATGAGTAAGGAGTTAATGCGTAGATAAAATATAATGAAATATTTTTATAAATAGAAATAAAAAAATGAATTGAGTATTAACGAAACTAATTAAGGGAATTTGTAGTCTGTGAGAGTAGAAGGAGGAAGCAAAACATTCTAATTACAACAAACTCAAGAACAGGAACATAATCCAAACACTTTCATTTTTAAAATATCAGAAACCTTAGGGATCATTCATCAATTCTGTTCAAAAAGAGGAAAGGTGAAATTCCCACAAGAAAATTGAGAAAAATCACACTGGGAAATTGGGAAAATGTGATTTTTGAGGGGTTTTGTTAAGCTTAGACGTGTCGAGGAAGTTTGCATCATGTTTTGTGAATATCCCTTAATATTAAAGTGAATTTGATAGAGCAAAGTGATTAAGTCGGAGAAAGTAGGTTTAAAGGAAGAGAAATGTTAAAATAATGAGATGAAATTGAGAAGTGTAAAAGTTTCTGCTAAAGAAGCTTAAATTTGAATATTCTCTTAGAGCAAAAGAAAGTGAAAAGTTATACAAATTGACTTAAGATAAAAAGAAAACTACTCGAGCTTAAAAACCTCAAAAACTTAAAAGAAAAATTGCTCCCACAAAAAGTGAATTTAAACTCAAAAGTGAATTTACTTTAAACAGATTTGGATTAAATGCCGTTCAAACTTTTAAAACTTGAAAGCCTCCAACGCTTAACCAGCAGCACTTTAGCAATTTTTTATTTTTCAGTCTGGAAATCATATTAATCACGTGCTCTGTCACATCAAAAAAGACAATAAATCAGTTCAAAAATGCATCTTCTTAACCTTTTAGACGCAAGGGCTTTGGAGGAAAGTGTTAAGGGCTCATCCACTGATAACCTTTGACGCAGTTCTTCCCTTAACACACTGTGTCTTTCTAAGGGAAAAAATGTTTAATGGATGAATTGGAATGGACTGAGTGTAGATTTAGTAGCACGTGGATTCCATACTAAAAAATCTGTGAATTTATTTGCTAGAGTGTGTAACTTGATGCTTGCTGTTTAGAAAACAAATCTCACTATTCAAGTTTAGAGAGAAATACGTTACAGTCCACTAAATCCTATTCTCTATTCCATACAAATCCAACATCACACTACACAAACCGTTCACAAATAATTCACCTTTATTCTATTTTTAAAACACAAGCCGGAAACTGCTCTTGGGTATTATCTTTTCAGAAAGGCTGTTTAAATTTCAAGTAATTTAATAAAGGGAGAGAAATATTTTTTGTGGTAGGATAAATGTGGTAAAGGAAATTAGGTAGATAGGAAATCCGTATGTGGTTGCAAACTCATCCATGCTAAGACATTGTTTGTAAGATGATGTGTGTTCCAATTCACTCTATAGAAAGTCTTTGAGATTTGTAAAAGAGAAGAAAGTAATAAATTGTTAAATGAGCCCACTCTTCCATCTTGATTAACATTCCTCTCAAAACTTAGCCCACTTCAAAAATTACTCTATTTCAAGAGAAATCCTCAATACACCTGGACACTCAATTCATAAACAATGTGCACACGTATTCTAATTCAACGAACTCACTGTTTTTAGTCCAACATGATTTGTGCACACACACGTGCTAATTAAGTAATCCAGTCTGAATATGTTCAGTCTGGATTTTCGTGAATCTTTCTCTTCATTTTCTAAGACTTCAAAGCTTTCCTTTCATTCCTAACATTTTTTACAGATTATTGAAATAAAAAAAACCTTCTTTTTCAAAAGATATTTTCGAGTGGAAACAAACTTTTTGTTACTTTCTTGTAGCATGAGTGCACACACTAACTAGTTCCGAAGGTTTCTTCGGAATCACAAAACTCTTTCTCCACCAGGAAGTTGCACACTGACTATCCACGTGGTCATGTGACACATTTATGAACAGCCCTTTCTCTCTTCTTTTGTATTATTCAAATTAGTAAATGAGAGAAAGAATATTTTGTGTGCAGAAAGAGAGAGTGAGTTTGTATTATTAGTTGCGGGTTAGGATGGAAAGTGAACTCTGCAAAATAAACTTTATGATTTAATTGTTTAGCAAACAAAGTTTCTCTTTTTATATCATTTATGATTATGCAATTTGGTAGAGTTGGCTCAGGGGGTGTGGACACACCTATGAGATATCAAAGGATTTTAAAGCTTATCAATAAATCCTTCATCATATCTAGCACATAAAAAGGAATCTAATTCCTAAACTTACAAAAGGTTTATTCATAAAACAAATTTATTTATTTCCCTATCATTTTTTATTGTTCATTCCTTTTATTTCTTTGGGAGAGAGATAAGAGCAAAGCATTGGGAATCACTCACACAAGCATCTAATCATTTCTAATACCAATTTTCAATTTGGCTATAGGCAAAGTTGTAAAATTTAACGGACTTGAATTTATTTTAATAGACAAGAAGTAAAGGGGATTTTCATAAATATGGTGGAGAGGGTTTATGTTTTTTGGAGATTGTGGAAGCCTGATTTGTGGACACATCTTTTGAATAGAAATTGAGTATTAGGTTGGCTTGAATGCTATTATTATATGTGCATTAATTAAGATGGGAAAGTGTGTACTAAGAGAAAATAGATTAGAAGAAAGAAGAGTCCAAAAGTACAACTTTGAAAATTATACTCTAATTTGAATTCACTCCGGTTCGTTCACAATTTAACAGAAATCAAAACAAACTTTGAGTAATAAATAAGTTCAGCTTTGAAAAATTAAAGAATTTTTGGATTTTTTAAATTCTGGCACATCCGGTTTTCCTTTTTATTTCAAAACAGAGGTTTCTTTTTGGTTGGATTAGAGCGAAGGTGAATTTAAACAAGTGTTTAATTTGTGAATAAGTTTTTTAATTCGGAATTTGATCTGAATGTTTTAGTTGAATTGATGAGTTTGGTTAATAATTGAAAA